>JACCHW010000094.1:614044-632310 GCA_018907185.1 Platyscapa corneri | reverse complement strand
AAATAATTAAAAAAATTAAAAAAAACTGTTGAATAACTTTTAAAAAAATTTATATTAAGATATTAAATGCTTTGCAAATTATTATTTTATTAGTGATAAAATATACTCTACACATCTGCTAATTCCTAAAAATTTAATGCCTGCTAATGAAATAAGAGATAGCATAAAATTAACAAAACCATTTAAGTTGAGCATGACATATTTTCTTAAAAGTGTTACTTTGAAATTTAGGTGTATTTTGATTAACGTACAAGTTAATTCTATATTAATTATATTCATTTTATTTAATAGGTTAATTTTTTATCAGTTTAGTTCATATTCTAGGAACAAATAAATAGTGTGGTATACAGTAATTTAGTGTGTTATAGCTTTAAGAAAGAATTTTGTTAGAGAATTTAGTACATTATAACATTAAAAATACATTTTAACTAAATTTTTTAACATTTTAATATTTTAAATGACTTTTGAGTCAGAGAGATATGATTGTTATTCAATGAAAACATCAATGCTATATTGAATGCATTTTTTGAAACAGAGCTGCTGTGATTATTTTAGCTAAAAAATTGTTTCAAAGAGTAATATTTTTTCTAAAATAGCTGGCAAAGATATCAAATTACAGATCTAGTTATACCAACATCCAATATTCTACAAACCACAGTTTCAATTGGGAAATGTGTTGACATAAGTCTATAATAGATGAAGAAAACTTTGCGAATTGGATAAATATTGACAATGATAAATATCTTTTGAAAAAAATTAAAGTTTTTGTTTTTTTAACATTAAAATATAGCTGAAATTATTTCAATTTTTTATTACTTTAATTATGTAGAATTTAATTTTTATATTATATTGTTTAATAAAATTTTCTGGATATTATCAAAATACATTTCTTTTAATGGTAATATTTACATTAAAATAATAATTAATAATATTGCGTTAATTTATTAAATTAATAATATTAAATAATATTTACATTAAAATGTCATTATTTACATTAAATTTTTTTACGAAATTTTTTTATTAAATTTTATATTACAAAGAATTCGTGTAACTTAATCATATTAATATTATAAAATTAGGAATTACAAATAATTATTTCTTTTAATTATACAAAAATGAATTTATTATTATAATATAATTAATTATTATTATAAATTACTTGTAAATACTTCATATTGATTTTAATCCTTTATGATTTTATATACATTAATTTTAGCTTCATTTAATTAAAGTTTTATATTTTAATATATTCTATTTTAATATATTTTTTGAAGATCTAAATTTAAATAATTTAAAAATTTAATAATAATAGTATATTATTTCTTTGTTTGTTGTACTAATATTTAATATAACTTGATTTTTCATTGATTATTACTGAATAGGCTATAACTTATCGTTTTATACAATATCATACTAATATCTATAAAAATGATTGAATTACATCTTAATATAGATAAAGTATTGCATTGAATTACAATGTATATATAAAGTAAATCATATCAAGTTTCAGAAATAATATTGGTTGTAATACACTATATACGAATATATTAAAAATATTCAAATAAAATATAGTAATTTCATCACAACAACTTAATGTTTACAGGTATCAATAAAGTAATTTTGAAAAATTATATCAAATAATTTAACCTAGTTGATGAGATTGAATATAATTTTCAAGCAGTCAATTAGTTTTTTCATAAAACTAGATCTTTCAAATGACTATATTTTTTTATTAAATTTCAGTTGAGGCTGTTCTGAATTAAGCAAATAATTGAGATATTTTATATTATATTCGTACATTCCTGAGATTTAATCAAGATCTTTTCATTCGAATACTAAAATTATTTCTATTATACTTGCACTATTTAAAATTTTTTAAACTATTGCATAATTTCATTATCTAAAATTTTTTAAAACCATTGCATGATTTCACTTTTTTAAGCTATGACAATAAAATTTTTTTTATGATATTTGAAATAATATAATAATCGAGATAGGTTTTGCTTCAAAACAGTACGGTAATCTTTAAAACTTGATAATTCTTTCAACGACCTTTTCCAATCGACACATTGTAAACTTTTCTAAAACTTTTTATGAACAAAATATGTAGATATTAAACTACAATTCAGTATCATACTAGTTATTGCATCTCAAATTCAAGGTATGGTAATTATTTTGTACTTTCGTTCATTACAATACTCTATTTATGCTATCTCTCTCGCTGTGTATGCGTTTACGTGTGAATGTGCCACTTTGTATGACCTGAGCTACACTAATGTTCACGAGAATAAAAGTTTGTTTTGTACTCATATTATGAAATTAATTGTACATATTTCTTTAGGGTGTATTAATATTGGTCCAAAATTTCGCACCAAATTCTTGAGTTATTGTGATACTTTGATTTTAATTATTTAAAATTTTATTAAAAACAGTTAATGGAGAAAAGGACGTTTATGATATTAATGATTTAATATTTTCCAGAACTTTTATTCAATCAGATGTACATAAAGAAGGTAAGAATTAAAAAGTTTGAAATATTAAATTTTAATGAAATATAAATTAAAATTACTATAAATGTGATTATTAATAACTTAAGCGAAAAAATTCATGAATACATCAAGAAAGTATAAGATTTATTAAAATTATAGAAATGATAATTACGCTAAAAAATTAAATCATTATTGCAGTGTATGATACTTCTTGATATAGGTAAAATTAATATTTCAGGATTATATTAAGCAGATAATTAAATATATTGTTTACCATAAACAAGGTTAAATAGAAAGTATGAAATTTTCTTATTATTTATTTTTTATCGATAAAAACTACATAGGAAATGGTCGATGATGGCAGTCCTTACTTTTCCAGTAAATTTTTACTGATGTTCTTTAAGATAGAGTTACATTCCGAATTTAACATTAAAATTAAATATTGATATTACGCGTATAACCTGTACGTAAAAAAGTAATCTGTTTATTATCCTTCTAGTTCAAGTTTCAAAATTTTCATTTTTCATAGTCATAAATAAAAGTTAAAATTTGCATATGAACAAATACATAAAAATATGCTTTTTTAAAAGAACAAAAATAAATACATAAAAGTCAGATTCATTTTGTGAAAATGATTGTAGAGTAAGTGCAATAATAATAAAAATTATTATTATCAACTTATTATTTGACGTAATTATATTAATATTTTACTTTTACGGTTTTCAATTCTTTAACAAATTGAGATACGCAGAGTTGTATTAAACTTTTTTATAATTTTCCTATCGAAAAAGATGAATGTCAATAAAACACTACCGTACAAAATATTGTATCTTTATTAAGAAGTGTTGTTTTATTTATCATTGCTATTATTATAATCTAAAAATTTTGAATTAAAAAAATTCATTTTCTTTTGATAATTATTATAATTCAAGTATTAAACTGTAAAGTAAAAATAAAAGTAAGAATAAAATAAAAACCGATAAATAGTCAAGAATAAATCAAGAATTTTAAGTTTTTTGATATGATGTTTCATGTATTTATCCAATGCTCAGAAGAAAAAATGTTGAAATATATACAATAGTTTATATTTTCACAAAAAAATTTTTGAACAAAACATAAAAAAATAATTACCGGCACCTAAAAATAATTTTAGACTGTTCGACTTATTAATATATGAACTTTAACAAATTTTTTGTAGCAAATATCTCGTCACGCATTATTGAACAGCCGCGACGTTGCTAATTGAATGTGATTTACGGGAAAAGTTGTCAAGAAAAAACTTACGCATCAACTGAGCATTCGAATCGAGTCCAACCCTCCCTGGTAGTGTTTCAGCATTCATTAAACGCTCTCGCATGATGGACAAAGTGCTGGCGTAGCAGTGGGTGAACTAGCATGTCTCTACAGCGCTTGCTCATTAACAGTTCTCGTTAAGCGAGCGGCTCGCTGACTATTTTTTACGGTTAATGCTTACCATGCACACATTTTAGAAAGAGAGAGAGAGGGGGGGAGAGAGAGAGAAAGTTATATTATTAGTTTTCATATGACAATAAGTGTTGAAAAAATTATTCTTTGTTGAACATTTTTTTTTTATAATTTAATACGATAATATTAATTATTAATTACTTTAGGCGAAGCATTACATACTTGCAGCATTAAAAAATAATAATTATTGATTTCCTTATACTAACGATGTATTATGTATTTTCATTTTTTTATAGAAGTCCCAAGATTTTTAATTTTTACTGTTAAATAAATATTGTAATGAAATATATAATATTCATAAACTTAATCTCTATTTTATATCATTGTTTTTTTATTAATTTTTAATTAACAAATATGAAACTTTATTAGGTGAACGTGATATATTAAAATACAAATTTACTTTGTATGTAACTTTTCAAATTAACTGTACATTATTTTTAAGGTTAATGATTATATTTCATATTCAAAAAATAAGTTAAATCTCACTTATTAAAACCATATAGTTAATTTTAAAATTTTATTATAGATACTTTAAATTCAATTCACGTAATTAATATAGCATTCATTAATTAAACAATCAATTTGATATCGGTTCATTAAGTTTTGTAATATTTCTATTGATGCTTAATTTTGAAAAGTCATACAATTAAAAACTATGTTTTAAATAAATTTATTTAATTATATCATTGCTAAGTCTTGTATCAATTTTTATACATAACTATAAGACATTTTATATACAAATATTATTAAAAAATATATTGTTAATATATTCCCTTCAATTCCTTTATAAAATATAAACTATGATTAACATTGTTTATTAATCATATATTACATAAAAAACTAAACTTACAGATAACAATAAATAATTATACATATTTTTTCTATTAAAATAACTGAAAGAAATTTAACAACAATTCAATTAAAAGGTTTAATCAATAAAATTAGTTATACTTTTGCTCAATTTTTTAATGAAACTTATATTAAAAATTTTCAAAAAGAATGTTCATTTATTTATATGTATTTTTTTAATAATTTTTCAATAATGACATAAATTTTTCAGAAAAATTAAAAAAAATTATAATTTTATAAAAGATAATGTTAGTATTTATTAACAAAAATTATTTGCTGTAATAAAATTATAATTATTAAGTACATACGTCTAAATTAAACTGTATAAAATTTTAGGAAATTTAGAATCAACATTTTTTTTAGAAAAATATACAGTCATTTTCAATAAGTAAAATAAACAAAACAATATTTTACACTAAAATATAGATTCTAAAATATTGTTATAAATAATAAAATCTAATCTTTAAAATTTTTGCTTAATAATCAAATACCTGATTTCACAATTATTTTAAAATAGATAAAAAAGGAAATATTTATATATTTTATTATTCAAATAAAATTGAAAGAGATAATATAAACTTTCAAATTTAACTGAATAATTGCTTTAATATTAACAAGGACATGGATAAAGCCTATAAAATGTCTATAAATATTAATTATTAGTTTAGAACACAATAAGACTGAATAGTATTATTTTAACGAGAATATTTTATAAAAAATTTCATTTCGTCAATTTTTTGTTAGCTTTGGTTATATTTACTTTTTAACTTAATACTGACTTGAACTAATAAACAATCATCACATTATTATTTTTTTTTTAATGTATATGAATATTTTATTAATAATGATAAAAAATATTAACATAACTTTTAACTTTCTACAGTTATTAAATTCATAAAATTTTTATTTCTAAATTTTTATAAAATTATTTCTTTGCACTTAAATTTAAATTAAGCTAAAAGAATGAATTTTATGTGCAGAAGATATGAAAAAATTTTATTAGAGAATTTCTTAATTTTATATGGCTACAAATATATTTATAATGCACTAAGGTTTACTAAAGCTATAACTTTTATACAATACAATTAAAAGTAAAATTTGTTTGTATAAAAAATTAATAAATTTGAATTTATAATAAAAACATTTATATGTAGTTTCCATAACTATGTAGAAATAGTATGAGTTTTAAAATTATCGAACCTATAACATTTAAAATGAAATCCAGTAATTCATGTTATACAAGGGTTATACGATATCAAATATAAGTAAATATTTTCATATAAATATGTTATATAATAAATTATCAATACAATACAATATAATCTTATACTAGTAAATTGAATGATGCTTTAATAAAAATAAATGTGTACATGGTAATAACGTAAGTTTTAAGTAAGAAATTTAAAAAACAATTTTTTTTCAATTGAAACATAATGTTAAAAAAAAAGCATATGATACGAGAAATATGATGGAAACTAGATACTAGGAAACCATTCATCTTCTTCCATGTAATCTCCTGGTCATCCCTCTTACACTACTACTTCTTTTATTCCATCGAATTTCTTATACAATGATACTGATAAGAATAGTAAGAATATTTTTTTGAATATAGAAATATATAGTTAAGTATACAGGTACTTATGATTTTCTAAACTCTTAAACAAAACATTTAGAAATATTTTACGAATGCTGTTAAAAGTTTTGTATTGTTTAGTGCATAAAAAAAAATAAACCATTTTAATTTTAAATTGATATTGTACTGAATATAAAATATCTATTAAATAATAAAAGATATGTAGCTGAAGTTTCTGTAAAAAGGTTAATTTTTTTAATTTATCAAATTGTAAATATATTAGAAGAACCTAAGCTTCACTAATATAATAATTTTTATAATTTAAATTACGTAAATATCAGTAAATATACCCGATATGTAAATACCGATTTATATATAATATATAATATTAGAATATGAATTACAATATAATATACATACATTATAAAAATTAATTTTTTAAATAAGAAGCTACTTCATTTAGGCCATAAAAATTTTATTTAATGTATTTCTTATAACTAATTTATCAAAAATTCAATTTACTGTTTTTTTTTATATTAAAACTAATGTAAAAGTTTAAAAATATAGTGTATAAGTTGAAATTAATTAAAACGAGTAACAATTAATTTATATATTACTTGTATTACAACGTTTCACAGAAAATATTTATTTTTATAAAAAATTTAACAGCTGAAATAGCGAAAGTACAACAGAATTCTGCCTTTTCTTTTTCTCTTTTTTAATATAATCATTTAAAAAATATTAGCATATTATAAAATCAACTAGTGACATCTTTGAAATAAAAGCAAATGAAGTATTTTGCAACTATTCATAAATATAATTTATATTTATTATTTAAATAATAATTAATCGTTTAATTATTTATAAAAATTTAAACATTAAATAAACTATTATGTAAGAAAATATAAGTAATAAATTATGATACTAAAAAGTTTAATTTGATAAAACTTATTGCAAAATTCAATAAATAATCATAAAAATAAAATTTAAGAGTATTTATCAATTATCTACATATAGGATAGATTATGGATACATTAATAACATTAATTAAAATAATACATTAATAATATAATTATTAACGTTTATCATTTAAGATTACATATTTTCAAATTTCATTAGAGAATACCAACATTATAAAATATATAAAATCAGTACTGACTTTTTTCTTCGAGTGTGAGTGATTTACAAATATTTATTAATAAATTCATTATTATACATAATTTAGATAATATAAATAATAATGTATAAATTAACTATCTATAAAAATAGAATAGAAAATAGAAATTGATGTTATATGTATATAACATCATATATGTTATATATTAAATGAACGCCTTAGCTTAGTATTATAGTCAAAGATTAAAATTTATGAGAATAAATACAAAAATAATACCAATTGTACTTATAGTAATTATTAAGTGTCTTGAAAGTTTAATAATCATCATAAATATTGTAATTTTATTAATAAACGTAATTTCTATAGAAGCGTAAATACTACAACGTCGATAATTATAATCATTGCAAGATTAGTTTAAAAGTGTATATTTATATATATATATATATAAAGAACAAGAAATCTAATCCATTACACCTTGAAAATTTTAAGAGGTGAATCAGTATTAAAGCTTATTAGATGTTTGAATTTAACTTTAATGATACTATTTTATATTATTATTAATACATTTGAAGCCAGCATTACAAAAAAGTGCAAGTAAGTTATGTAAAAAGTAATAAAACTGTAGCTTCTGATATTTGGATATTATTAAATTTGATGGAAATGAGAAAAAAAAATAAATATACTTGTTTATGTTCTATTCATAAATAATTGTTGTAATATTAATAATAAGTATCGTATAAATATATTTTTGGAGTCCATTTCTGGTTTTAATGTCGTTTATATGACATGTAGGAGGTGATATATGGTATCTATATTGCAAATATAACTTTAATTTAGTTATTTTAATAATATAGTAAAGCAACTAATAAGTGGAAATATATAATACCGATATGAAAATTAATCTCTTTCCTTCAATACAATAGTTTTTAATCACAATAATAAACAATCAATAAAAATATCAAATACTTTATATTTAAGATTTAGTACACGATTTGAAAATTGAGAAAAATTTATTTCTTATACATTTAACTTCACGAAAAATAAAACTAATTAATAAACACTTTTTTATTAAATTATATTTATAAAAATATACCACTTCATGCAAATATATGATTATCAAGTGAACACCAAAAAATCATAAAAAAAGAATTCAATTGAAAAAATTATTTTTATGAAATATTTTGTAGGGATGATATTTCAAGTTTCCAGCCGTGAAATTAAAATTTGTTTTTAAATATTTAAAAACATAAGTATGGTATAGTTAAAAAATTATAAAAACTTGGAAAACTTACCGTTAAAATAAAGGTAAAAATTTAATAGGTCTTAAGGTTAAAATTTCATGATTAGTAAACTAGAAGTGTATTTTACTAGAGTATATCTCCGAAAAAAATAATATATGTATAAAAAAGATCCAAAATAAAAATAACAATCCATAAACAGCCAATATCGAATATCAGGAGAAAACTACATTTTTCTATGACTTATTTGATATTAAGATAGACTGATTAAAAATGATTTATAAATAAGAAAGACAAAATTTACAGGAGTTTATCGACGAATTTCTAGATTATTAAAGAATATATTATGCAAGTGATCAATTACTATTGATAGTATTTTATTTCTCATTTTTCTAATTTTTAGTAGTATTGCAAATTTAAATAGAATTAAACGTTAAAATATTCAACAACAAAAAAACAAAGCTTTGTCATTTTATATGTAACAATGAATCAATATCAATTATCAATGGAAAACAATAATTTTACTATCATCTCTGGAGATAAAAATTTATATTGCTTAAGAATTATAAAACCTTAAAAGCTTTATGAATGAGCTCTATAATTTGAAATTCAACATAAATAAGAAATTTTACACAAACTTATTTTATATTGGTTATATGATGTATAATATCAAGAAAAAATCAATAATTATTTTCAAATAATAATTTGGGAAAAGTTTAAGACAACTAAATTAATTAGGAAAGATCCGAAAATAATACGGTACTTGCAAAAATATTACTTAAACATAAAAAGAATAAGAAAATAAAAGAGCAGATTATACTATATAAAGACATAGGAAATCCTAGAACTAGAGTGATATCCTAAGATAAAATAAATTTTAGTACTACTAAAAACTAATAGAATATGGAAGTAAATGAAATTTCTGAAAGGAAAAAACCTACATAAAAATTTAATCAATACATAATATATAAAATAAAAACCACGATTCGGACAATAATTTAGAACAAGAGTTGATTCAAACAAAAATCCAATAAAGGTGAATCTTATTTAGATGCCTAAAAAGAGCACGTGTAGATATGGATTGAAGAAATATTTATATCTCTGAATGATATAAAGAATAACATCATTTCTTAAGTGTAGAACCTTTATAAAGTATAGAAACGTATATTTAGTAGATAATAATAATTCATTATCATTTTATGGAATCATAAAATAATTCTTTCTTATTCTAAAAATTAATGCAATTTCTTTGTTAAAATAATAAAATAATAGAATGTAGATTATAACGAAGAATATGAAATTTAAGTTAAAATTGCACACAGAGTAAACACATTAACTTACGAGTTGATTAAAGAATATGTAGTGTGTGTTTTTAAAGAAAATGCAAGAGATTTTGTTATAAATAAAGAGTTAAACACACTTGTAAATATTAAATAGTAGACTTTATTTATTAATATTACACAAATATGTAGTAATACAAAAGTAGAAAGTACACATTGCCAATAATGAATGATTATACATTACACAGCACTGATTATTGATAATATATTGAAATTAACTATATGTGAATAAATGTATAACAAGTACGCCTCTAGTATGACTGTATTTTCTCACGGCTTGTAGACTACTAATTTTGTAAGCGATGAAGAGCAATCTAAATGCACTTATATTGTTATAAAATAATAATATTATATTACATAATATATATTAATGTTGCTTCAATCTTAGACTATTACAAGGAATTCAAAAACCATTGAATGATGTCACAGGCGCGTCAAATAGCTAAATTAGTTACTTAAAATATAAGTGTTCGGCGAACGTCTGCAATGGCCCTTTATTGAACACTACTCTATTACATCATGTGTGCGTTGTTTCGAGCATGACAACTATTGTTTCGAGCATTCTGTGCCGGTCACGGTGTTTTTTCTCGGTGTTTTCCCTTATCTCGGTCCTGCCAATGAGACAAACTTAACAATTTTAAAACACTTTCAATTTATCCTCTCACGTGAGAATAACTGTGCGTATAAAAACGCAGTCTGCTGCCAAAGCTCATTGAGTGATTTTGTAACCCTACTCGGAAATATATTGTAATGAAATTAATATGATTTACTTTAAATAATCTTTGTTTAATTCATTATAGATAGAAAACAATATTTATCTTCTCATTTATGGATGCATTTTTGAATGGTGAAATGGCGAAAGTAGATATGCAATTAAATTTGGAAAATATTTCTTAAACTATTAATAACAATAAAGATTTAGACACATTACTTCGTCTTCCCATTCAAATTCATGTGCGAGTTTTACTTTCCGCTAAGAGACTGAAAAAAATTGTTCACAGAATTGGAAATTAATTTCATGTATGAAGGCATATAGATATACAGTGTATATATATATATATAAATATATATATATATATATATATCTTATTAAATTAATATACTATCCTGTTACTTTCAATAAAATTCAGGAATATTAAAATATTTCGATTAATCAATACGCTGAGTATTTTCATAGACAGAAAAATATAGTTGTCATTACAAAAGATTTTTTTTATATTTAAATATATGCTTGTTCAAATTCCATTTATTAGTGGTGACACTTTTTTGTGTAATACTTTGAGAATGATATTGTATATATATATATACAAATTCTATTGAAGATTAAAAAATATTTATAATTTTACTTAATTATTCTGTTATTACATTTTACTTTTAGTATTAGCTCCAAATATTCTGAGTATGGTTTTTAACGTTATTGAGGTTACATTATATTATAACATAATATAATGTACAACTTGAAATTAACTAAAGTTAGTAAAATATTTAAAAATATATTCATACATAATTTACTTATAAAATTAAAAATTTTTTAAATAAAATATCTTACATTTCTAAATAAAAAAGTAGTCAAATAGATATATTATATTTTCAAAAATAATAAATATATTATAAATTTAAAGAATAATTTATGTATCATTTATTATTACATATTAAATTTATGAAAAAATTAATACAGAAAATATAAAAATAATATATAATTTAGCGTGTTTATATTTTACATATCTTATTAATTATATTTACTTATATAATAATACAAAAATATATATTGAAAAGAAAATTTTCATTTTTTTTTTATAAATCACGCGTAAAATTTAATAATTTCATCCAATTCTTTTTTGGGTGCTATTTGTATACGAACATAAATTTATCTGATAAGCGTGTTTTCGTATATATCCGTATAATAAGCTTTTTATGAAAACCTCTTATGCAAATACTGTCAATTCCGATCCAAATATTAATTTATATAAAAATATCGGCCCATATTACCTAAAAAGCACATAACAAAATTCTACATACACATAAAAATTAAAAATTTTTTTGACGAGTTGAATCTAGAATAACTTGAAAATTGTATGCTAATAAATCATATGAGGATGCAGCCACTCTTTTTCGTAATAATAAGATATTTTTATAGAAGCACTCAATTAGTAAAAAATTTATGTTAAAAGCAGCTATTGCCTTAGCCTTAATTTTACAAAAGCAATGATTTGCAAGAAACTAAGAATATTATACTTTTTAAAATTTATAAATCACTCATTTGTTTATTTAAAATTATATTTAATTAGAGTTTCTGTAGTGAACTGTAAAATATATAAAAAGTTAAATCACTTTACGACCATTGAATGCTTCCTTGAATTTCAATGAAATAACGACAATGATTTTATAAAAATAATAAAAAGTATGTATAAATTCAGAAAAATTAAGAAAATATTATTTGACTCGATTTTTATATTTTATACTTTAAGTATAAAATAATATTTGTTAATTTATACGAAGTTAAATTTATAGAATAAAAATAATGATAAACAATGATACTATTTAAAAACAACTATAAAATGAAGGGAATAATTAATATTTATTAAAATGCGCAAAGAATGCATTCTTTGATATATAAACAAATAAATAAAGCTATTTATTTAATATTTATAGTTTCTGTAATAATATATTGACTAGAATTATGACGTTAGCGTCATAAACTAATTGATCAATTCCATATTCTTTCTTTTCATGTTCAATTTATTTTTCTTGTTCTCTTTATCGAGCTGACATTATTATTATTAATTTATTTCAAACTTTGTTTCTGTTTGTTTATCGTCAGTACCCTTACTGTAACTATTTTTCTGTTTAACAAAGTTTTTTTATTTGTCGCCAAATTTGGAAGAATGATAGAAGTAAATAGAAGAAAAGGATAAAAAAGAGAGAATAGGAAGTAGAAGAAAAATTAGACAGTAGTAGATGAACAAATAAAAAAATAAACATGATTACTTATATAGGTAAAAATTAAGCAGAATAGAAGAAAACAATCAATATTTCGTATTGTTCATGTGTCAATCATACACCATATTTGAATCTCTCTTCGATATGATAGTATGCTGGAAAGTAGATCAATCTAAAAGAGTTATACTTTAATCGTACAAGTCGAAATAAAAAATTTAAAGAAGTAAATACTGCTAATTTTTTTAATATATAAGACGCATCTAGGAGATCTATAAGACAATCTAGGAGCCTTATGCGATCAAATAATCGGTTATTAATAAAATAATTTATTTAACATTATCAAAGTACTATATTCCACGTTTGTGCACATTTATAAAAATATAAATTTCGAATTCAAATACATCAGATTATACAGTTTCACATGTAAGTCAATTGAAAATTCAAGAAAAATGTTCAATACATCATATAATTACGTTAAATTATTACAATTAAATTTTAACTGACTATATATTTTTATATAGCTATATATTTTCATTTTTATAATTTATCAATATATAGATGTCATCTCAAGTCTGTTTTTATTCTTTATCTTTTTCTATTTATTTTGTTCTCTTTATTTCTGTCTATAGTATCAGTTAAATCATCCAATACTTATAGCCAAACTCTTTTTAATCCATAGTATTTTTTTTCCATATTTTTTTCATTTTTTATTTTATTTTTATTTTTAAATGTTGTTTGAAAAATTTTAAATGTTATGTGAATTATTAAAAAAATTTCATATATATTTCATCGATTTTAGGATTTACTTCATTTATATTTTTACTTAAATTATGATTAGAAAACATAAACGTTAGATAATAAAATATTTTTTTAAACTTTTAATAAAGTATATAAACTCTTAGTTCAGATAGTGTAAATTTAAACAATTTAAAAATCTATGCTCGAAAAATTCCAAATTTTAACACGTAAATTAAAATTATTCTTATATTAGAATAATTATTATTATTCGCTTATACTTGAGTAATTTTTACGATAATAGCAATTATAACTTAATGCAAATTAAAAAATTCATGTATTAAAAAATAATCTAATAAAAATTTATAAATAATTTAATATATGTATGTCTCCTGATATATCACAGTTTAAAAATAGATATATTTTTTTTAAAATAATGGTACGACTGAAAAATTATGAATTCTTAATTAACTTTTTTGCACAATTTATAAAAAACGTTTTTAATATATTAATAATTTATTATTAATTACAAATATTTATCATACTCATAGTATACATAAAATTTTATTTAAATATTATCATTATTAAAGAAAGTTCTAAAAATCATTTTTGAAATTCATAAAAATGAAGTATATTAAATAAGAAAGAATAAAAATTCATTATTAATATTCTTAGAAGCAATGTTTCATTCGTTATACTACATTTTTATAAAGAACTATGAATTCCTTAAGTTAAAAAAATAAAAATAAAGAAATTGTTTATTTCAAAATTTTTAAAAACATATATTTTTCACGTAAAATCTAATCGAGTAATACCAATGTATTAACATTTTTACATAGCAATACGAGTAAGTAAGTTTACTGGCTACTCGCTACTCACTTCCTGTTGTATTTTTAAATCGTTTTTATGGTTACAGAATAGAATAATTGAAAATATTTTCCTATCGACGATACTTTTTGTATATTTCATTCGTTACTTGCAACGTTATGTATAGAGATAGCGAATACAGGCCACTCGTGATTCACGAGACATTTCGCATTTTTGATAGCTGCCACAACATAAGGAAAAAAATTTTGTAAGACAGAATAACAAAAAGGATTCTATAGTTTTAAAGTTTGATTGTTGAAACGTATGTATAAATGGATTGTTTTAATAACTTTAAGAGCACAGGGTCACCGCGGAATTGTTTGTGAGCGCGCGTGTGCCTGCATATATAAAAGAAACAAGAGAGCATACAGCAACGAGTCGGTGCTTTGTAAAAGCGGTCTTTTCTTCATCCAAGAGGGCTTTAACGACTGTGATTATTTTTCCGAGCGTTAAGCGAAGCTTTTTGAAAGGAACGAGAGACGCCAACTTCGCAAGTCCCTCGGGCGTTGAGCAGACATACGTACAGAGCATGGTGAATATCTCTTCTCACAAGACTGCCATGTCTTGCATTTAGTGTATCGATTTTTACCGAACTTATGGTTTAACATTTTTTCAAACTTCTTTGGATTTGATATCAGTAAATTAATAGGATTTCTTGAAAAAAAAAATATTTTTTTTCGAATTATAGATATTACATTTGGATATATTTCCACCAATTAATTACATATCTAAAATCAAGAATAATTATTATCTTTAATTCGAACTCTATATTATAGATAATACTATTATTAAATATTAAGATTTAATAATATTTTATGAAATCTAAATAATAGTTTTATGAATAATTTATACTGGCCCAATAAAAAAGAATGTATTTTGATAATTATTAATAGTGTTGTTTATTTATTTTAAATTCAATTTCAATTAATTTAATACATTTAAAAAGAATTGTAGCCAATTTGAAAACATTTGATGTGTTTCTAGTTTATTTAAACCATTTTATAAATAATATGTATATCACTAGTTTTCACATCATGCGTTAGTTATAAATGTCGAAATTCTCGCTTCCTGGGGCCCTCACTTTCGTCATCTCCATCCGCAAAGAATGATCTGTGTGTCATTACATGCAAATACAAGTCAAACAAACCCCAACACCCCATTGTGTATCTTCTAGCAGTGATAATATCCTCTTCGCTACTAACTCTGAAACAAACAAAGACCTGTAAAAATAGTTTTTTCTATCCTTTTTTACACATTAAATATTTTTCCTATCATCCTGCTTCATTCTTACATGTTTCCTGCCGATCGGGCCTCATGATGACATCTGGCACCTATGACCCCACGCTGCCCATCTGAACTCGTTCCGTTACCTGTTCCCCCTATTCTAAATCCCTCCCAGGTCGCCCTTTCTAACTACCTTTTTTTTCTTTGGCCTCACTATTCTCCCTCTGAAATAGTCACGATTCAATAGTAAGCTTTGTTCTAGCCTAGTCGTTTTTAAATAATTGATCACTCCCTGTCTCCCGTCATGCCTCGTTTCTCCCAGCAGGCGCCCCTCCTCTCTACTTCACTCGTTCTTTTCAACCTGCTGTAGTTTCTACCCCATTCTTTTTCTCTCATGAGCAGGGGACCTCGTTCCATTGAAAATGGATACGTTTCTGCAAAGTTGGTGGTAACTATATTTTTAGAGTCTGTTTATATATATATAGCCAATTTTTTTATAAATCGTTATATCGCAACGACATCGATTGACAAATAAAATACACTCCACTCCACCTAGAAATCAACAGCCACACGCATTTTTCTCCATTGGTCTTTCTTGTAAATACCACCTTTTTTTTTCACATTTTCAGGGCAAGCTCGCCCAACACTCCTTCGCTCCTGTTCTTTTTTTACCCCTTCTTCGTCTCAATTATCATCGCTCCTTCTAAGCTCCTCTCGGTCTCTCTATCTCGCATCTATCTATATCATTTCTATCCGTTTATGACCCATATGGCGCCACTTGTTTCCGTCCCCCAAAGATTTCTCTTACCACCCTCAAGTAAAACTGCAATATGCTTTCAGTAACCTTTTCCTGACTCTCTCACTAGTTTTTTCTTCACCATACACTCTTTACTACCCTGTTAATCCGTTTCCTTGGTTCCCTTGCATACTTTTTTCTTTTGCACTTACCATCGCCTAA
This sequence comes from Platyscapa corneri, assembly GCA_018907185.1. Classification (NCBI taxonomy): domain Eukaryota; kingdom Metazoa; phylum Arthropoda; class Insecta; order Hymenoptera; family Agaonidae; genus Platyscapa; species Platyscapa corneri. The sequence continues at coordinate 615,495 of JACCHW010000094.1, read as the reverse complement.
CTTTACCTCCGCATCTCGCATCTTATTCACCCGATTCTACCATTCTAGTTTATACGGACCGTCCTCTCTCTCTCTCTCTATCTCTATCTTCTCCCCCCCTCTCGCCTATATTTCAAATTTTGTTTGCTAACTCAAATCTTTTTTTATAATAAAATATAATCGTTATCATATTAATGATAAGTACAAATCATGAATACATTTAAAGTACAAGTTTATTTATTTTTATTACATTCTTTTAAATGTTTAAGTAATTTAGTAATTACTATTATATTTTTATATATAATTAAACAATACATAAATAATAAACAAATTCATGTAAATATTTTTTTCCAATTCAATTATGTTAAGAATTAAGATTAAGTCAAAAATTAAGTTAAAGATTGACTAGAATTTCATTTTAAAACTTCAGATTTATTTAAAGTTTTTATTTAGAAATTAGCATTAAATATTGATTTTTAGTGATGTAGAATTATAAATATAACTAATATGAAAGAATATAAATGTTAGATCAATTTTATTATCAAAGAATTAATTATGAATATAGTATAAAAAAATTATTCTTTAAATATAATTTAATTATCTAATTGTAATCAAATTTATTTTTTAATGTACGTTTATTATACTATTTTTAAATATCAACTAATTCAATCCATTTACATAAAATCTATAATAATATAAAACCTTCATAGTTAAAAATTTATTTTACCATCTATTTTTTACGCAACCGCTCGATGAATAAAAATAGATTCTTCTTGTCTCCGACAAAAATGTGAAATTAATAACGGAATTCAATAAAGGTTCCCTTTCTCATAGCAGACCAATAAAGAGCAAGTTTGACCTCTCTTCCACCTTCTGTCTCTATACGTACAAGATCGTCAACGAGATTAATGAAGAGCATTTGTTACAGTATTCTTCTTGAACATTCTCTTTTATTATACATAAAAGCTTTCACATCAAATCATTGTGTCAAAAATATAAAATCTTCAGATTTGCTGAAATGAATTAGTCATTAAAATTTATAGGAAATTAAGCTGTTATAACTGTGTTATTATATAAACTTCGTGCACACAATATATTAAAATATTTTTATAATATAGTTCTATTTGAATTATAAAAAAAAATGTTAAATGAAGAATAAATAAATTTTTTAGCTGTCAACTTATAAATAAATTGTTGTTATTAAAGTTTTAGCTATTATTTAAAAAACTATAAACTCTTTTATAATAATTTATCAATATTTACTGACTGTACGCATTATAGAAATTTGAATTATCAAATTAGATTACATGTACACAATTTTGATATTTTATTTATTTTTAAAATATATGTATATCTGTAAAATATTGTGATATTTGATAAAAAATGATATAGTAGTAAGATATCTCACAGTAAGATATCTAATTTTATTCAAGACATTATTGGAAATAAATAAAAGAAAAAATTATTTTTAG
>JACCHW010000093.1:630744-753689 GCA_018907185.1 Platyscapa corneri | reverse complement strand
TATTTATTTATTTGCTAAATTACCATTGACCATTTCTAAATCTGGCAAGAATTTTTAGACCCCCTTTTAAATTCTGTACTTCTTTCTTATAATATAAGCTACCTTCCTTCTCCATATTATCCATTACTAAATATTTTATTTCTGTCGTTTATTTTGAAAGTTTCATATGATTTATCCAGGTTTGTCTGTCTTGGCTAACTTTTATGAATAATTCTTCCTCTAATAAAAAATCCATATTTTGCACTTTCTTTCTCCACAATGGGCCCCGACCATGTCTAGAATTTTACTCCTTCTTCTTACTATACCACGAACAGTACTGACGCACTGACCTTCATAGATCCTCTTCCACTACTAATTCTCTCTTTCTCTCTCTATATTGTTTTTTTTCTACATGGATCTGTACATTAGTGGACTTCGATAGAATCAATCTATAGGAACTAGCGCTTTTCAGCCTCAATAGAGCGAAGCTCCAGAATCGCGTACCACTGTGCTTCGATTAGGTGAACCTCCAAGAACTCGCGACTTAGAATAGATTAGAAACAATAGTTAAGGTTTTTCCCCTCTAATAGCACTCAGAGGATTTTTTTATGCTTTAGAGATTAGTTTAAATAAACACCGACAATATAAATGTGAATGCGATTATGCGAAATAGGATAAGTCGCGAGCTTTGAGAAAACCGTACATTTCTAATAAACAACTAGTAAGATAATAAATTGTATTGTACAGCGAATAAAACAAGCTAGACCTTTAAAACGTGTCTGAATGTAAAGCGAAAACATTTTTAAAAATTTGTAGATAAAACTTGGAAATAAAACAATAAAAGTAAGGGGTCGACTTTTGACTTAAAAATAACAATGTAATAATAAATATCAACGTTTTCTCTAGAGTGGTACAAAAAAGGTCAAAAAAATGTTGTAATAGCCCCAGCAGAGGCACAGACTGCGAATGACAGTCTAATAAATGTTCCGACAACTTAATCGAATGACTAATAATATTCAATAAACTAGAATTCAAAACAACAACAAGTATCACGTTTTATCCTCAACTTCTACACTACCTCACGATATCTGGATTTACATAGGTATTTTTATGTTCCGGCTTGTTTCAGAACAATCAAAGTAATTTAAGTAATGTAGAAAGTTGTAAGACCTTAAAATAAACTCTTACATTTTGGTTTTAAAACTTTATATATTTAATACTTTTGTATTTAACGGTAATTATTATATTTTTCTATTTCAAACTAAAATTGAACAAATTATTAATTATATTAGCAATATATAATTATTGCTTACTTAAAAAATTAATTAAAATAAGTTGCATAAACTTTAATTATCTACTGTAATTTATTAAAAAAAAAAGAATTATTAATTAAAAGAGACAACATGGAAAGAGACAAAGATAATGCAAAAGAGTACAACCATATTGCATAACTAATACGAATATTATAAAAAAATAAATTAATAAAAACATAGTGAAAATTAAAAAAGTATCATTTGAGAATGAATATTAAGAAAAAATAAGAATGCATTTGTTAGCAAGCAATATTTATTATTCAGGTTATTTTTTTTTTTACTGGACTAATAAGTTTATATCTTCATAAGCTACTATTGAAATTCAAAAGTTATATTACATTATATTAGTCTATTTATTTAGTAAGCAACAGTTGTTGACAATAGAAAAACCTTGGCCGCCGATCCCATAGGATGGTTGGGCTTTGCCAATAACGTGAACCGCCGTAGCACTAATGCTGGAGAAAAAACTAATTGATTTCATGGAGAGAAAAGAGATGTTGACTATTGTGCCGGATTAAGTACGACAACAATAACAGACGTCAAGTGAAGAATAAAAGCTAAGTGCGTTTTTATAAAAAGGTAGATTGGACAGCGATGTAGAGGGAAAGAGAAGAAAAGTAAAATATAGTTAACAAAGAAAATATGAATAAATGATGTGATAAAGCATTCAAAGTAGTGGTAAGTGTTAAAAATATAATATCAGGAAAGGTAAGAGAAAGAAGATGGTGCAGCGTCACCTTAGAGAACGAAGACGACGTATACATAATCACGATAAGGAAAAATTGATAAAAAGGTACAAATGGTATGGGTATATACAAATAAAGATTTAACGTTTCTGAAAAGGCAAAACAGAAGAAAGGTACTGGCAAAATATAAAGCAGTAAAAGAGGAGGAAGGAACATAATATCAGAAGGAAAATAAAGTGATGGAGAAAGAAATATATCAAGTATACAGCAAAAAATGGAGTGGTTTCGTAAAAAAAGGAGATAAGAAAAGTGGGACCAATAGAAAAAAGGAAAATAAAGATAGGTTTTATTAATGTAGCAGATCTATGTAACGTTAACAAGCAAAAGTGGTATTTAATTGAGAAGTGGGTACATCTTACGGAGACATGGAAAAAATAACTGCACCAATCAAAGAAAAAGTAAAGAACTTCGAAATTACGGTAAACAATGTAGTAAAAGAAAATAAAAAAGGTAGGATAAGAGAAGGGATAATGTTAGTATTTAGAAAGTGTAGAGAAATAGAAATATAAGAAGGACTTTAATAGAAGTACAGGAGAAGAAGAATGGATAGACAGATCGGGAAATAAAGGAAGATCTTTCAAGGATAAACTAATAATTAAGGACGGGAAAAATCAGTAGCATAGATAGAGAATAGAGCGCTGTATATTTTAAATGGGAAGGGGAGGAAAATCAGTTCAGTTTTAATCTTCAAGTTTTTTAGTGATTGACATAACATAGTGTATGAAGAGGCAGAACAGGGGTTATGAATATGAAGATATTAGACAGGCTAGAGTCAGATCATCAACCATTAATGATTGAATTAATAGAAAAAAATGTATTAAAGGAAGTAGAAGAAACAAAAACAATCAAAATCGTATGGACAGAAAATACAATTACAGAGTATAATAAAAAATTGTCGAAAAGGCAGTAAAAGTGAAACATGGGCGTGGGACGAGGAATTGGCTACTACAACCGGTAATACATATCTACATAATTGACCACTAAACGTCGTTATAGATGATTATACTATGAACGAAGTCTGATACAATCAATATTACAAGATAAAATCTTAATTTATACAGACATAAAATTTCTCAATATAAAAATTAGTTCGTTTTAATTTTTTTCAATAAATATTGTAATCTAGATGTTACGGTAAATTAAAATAAAATTTTATTCGTAAAAAGTTTTATAAATATTTTGGTTTCAACTGTTAGAAGGGCCATCAAAAGTTAAAGTACGGAACCTTCCCCCTTTCGAGAGCCTAATCTGACAATGCGTTCAATGACATAGCTGATAGGTGGTCGAATTATTGTTTCATGTTCATTTTATCTTTATCACGAAAAAATCGATAACTAGATAATGTCAGAAAAATAAATAAAATAAGTTTTAAAGTTTGGATACAAAACGAACGACCGTCTGTCTATATATTCTGTATAATTGAAGTTATTGTCATTTCTAGATATGCTGTAAATAGCGGATGTCTTATAAACAATGTTTTAGTTATTTTATATTAAAAGAAAATAGTATATATATATATATATATATATATATGTATATATATAATATTCTTCATACAGTTAAAATCATGTATCGCGTCGAAAATTTATATTAAAGAATTTTTATTAATATATAATAAAGTAAAATGATAAAATACTGGTTATTTTGTATTTCATTAAAATAAACAATTAATAAAACAATTTATAATAATTCGTATAATAATAAATTGTTTGTCATTTAAACTGACATGTCCCAACCGACAATAATCGGCTGACCCATGGAAAAATTGATTATTATTTACAAGCAAAGGAAAAACATAACGAGGATTAAAAATAATATATCGGGAAAATTCGAACCAAGCGTGTAGGTTTTAAGAACTTTGGCGCCGTTATGGTTTTACGAAATTATCAATGGCCGTCGGAGTTTTCAGGAAGAACAGCGGTAATTAGACTATATAACCATATAATTGGGTTTAAACGAGTATAAGGATAGTAAAACTTCTCGGTATATTCGTACAAAAAATACTATTTTTTTATTAATCACCTGCACACCTGTTCTTTACGACGAGACTAACACGTAAAAGCATTGTAATAGTTCGTATAGCGTTAAAATTACAGTTAAAATTTTAGATACATTTGTTTAAGTTGATTTGTTATTATTATTTTTTCCAATTTGATCAAAAACAGTTTTAAAAAATATATCAAAATTACGTCATGAATATGCTACATGAATAAACATTTATGCAGAAAGAGAAGCGAACAAGTACGATAAAGGGATATAAAGAAGAAAAAAGATGGAAGTAGAAGTAAAAAAAGAAAGGAATGATAATGATAAGCAATATTAAATGATCTAACTATATAGAAGTACATAAGTTAGTGATATGCTATGTCCCAAATTATAATAACAATTTACGATTCTAAATTATATATTTTTCATAAACAATTAATAGTAATTCAATAATATCTAAAAATATTTATGCAAATTAATAAAATTCGTAAAATTATTCGCTTTTATTCTATGTTTATATAATTCATTAATATTTTAAGTATTCATTTTATTATATTTTTGAAATAAATTATTATGAATAGAGAGTATTTAAAACCGATATTTGGAAAACAATGATTGTAATAAAAGTATTATGGATGTAATTATAGAAATCTGTTTAAAGTTATAACTAGAAATCTTATTCAATTTTCTCTCAAAAATGAAGTTTATAATTAAGACTATAATTAATATATGAACAATCATTGTAAGTTTTCCGCTTAGATCGTTAAGTATATCTTTCTTTTTAAAACTTTTTACAATATTTAAAACGCATTCGAATATAAAAAATTTCATAAACTAATATGTTTTTTTACGTCTATCTAGTTTTTGTTAATTAGTTACAATAATAATACACTTAAAACATTTATATAATAATTTACATACAGTGAATTTTTTTGTAAATAATAAGAAATTGAAATTTTTTAATTTTTTCACTCCTGAATTATTATCAAGTTTTAAAGTTACTTGTAAACATACTTTCATTAATAATTTTCTCACTTTCACTATTAAATTGAAGATGAAGGAAAAGGATAAAGTCAGATGTAAATATCGTAGTAAAATTTCTGTATTAAAACTTCAATGTTTTACATCCTAATACTAATTCGTTCTCTCGTTTCGTCGCGATTGCACTTTTGACCCAGTGCATAATGAATTATTGCTGTTTTTTCAAATTCGTGTAATTAGCTAAAAGTTAGAATCAATAGGATCGCAAATTGTTCCCTTCATATTAAGAAGTACCTTAAATTATCCCCGTCACTATTTGTTTTATTAGTTTTTAGTATTATACAAAGCGCGAAAATACAGAGGATTAATATTAATTTTATATGTAATTTATTAATTCATTATAAAGATCAGAACTTTGATCAATAATTTATTATAAAAGTGAATTATCGAATTTATAAAATTCTAGTTTTATTTTATATAATAACTAATTTTTTATGTAGTTTATTTCAAAATATTATATTATAACCCTTTTATAAAACCCTTTATTTTTTTTTTCATAAAAATATTCATATTTCTATAAAATAATTCATATTTACAAGATAAATATAAAAATGAAAAATGATGTTTTCTGTTAAGTTACTAAAGTGGATTCATTTAAATAAACATTTTAATCTAATTTAATTATTATCTAAAAATATTTTTAATGTGTTAGATCAATATTCTTTTTTTTCTTTTTTAATTTTATAGTAATTGGAGCAGGATTTTTGAAGACAGTGCTGTAATAAATATAAATTATTATAATTATAATCTGAAGTAACATGAACTTTTATTTTAAAATTTATTTAAGTTCAGGAAAATATACTTACTGACATGTAGTACAGATTGGACTGAATTTACAAAAAACTGCAATTATAAATTATATATAATTGTCTAATTATAAGTTTTCTTTTTTAAAAATTAATAAGTGCGATCAATATATTTAATAAATTTACTTCTTGACAAGCAAATAGAACAAACAAATCCAGTATCAACTAATTCATGGTGACAAAAGCATGCGGCACGATAATACCACTTTAGCATGAGGTGGTAATACTAATTTTGACCGTAACAATTGGATCTGGCAAAAATACCCACTAAAAAAATATGAAGTTACATATACATTAAGTGTATATATGTTGAAAAAACTTGTCTAATTTATATAAATTTACTTTGAAGGAAGAATAAGAATAATACAATCAAATTTAAATTAACAATAGTAAATATAATATTTTAAATTGCTTTATAAGAGTTTTATAAAATTAGGTATAAAGTTTAATTTCATATAAGAATTCTTAATTTATTATACATTTTCATATTAATAATTATCCTTTATTTAGAGATTATAAAGAGCACCAGGTATGAACAATATGAATGATTGCGTGTATAAAACCATAAAATTGACTTTGTACACTATTTGCAATTTAATTTAGTAATATTAGAATTGAAAAAATATTTGTGTTGTACATATTATACTTTATTTTGAAATATAATACATAACCTTAATATTTCATTTTCTTAAATAAACTTAAATACAAAATTTGTAAATATGATTGTAATGCGTTAATAAAAATTGTAATCAAGTGATATTTATCATATAATTGTTTGATATTTAATTATTACAATCTAATAGTTGTGTATTTTATAAATAATTTGAACATATGGTTAACTTTATAATCAAACATATTGATAAAAGTAAAATATTTTTGCTTCAATTTTTTATTTATAATAATAATAAAAATCTTTAAATAAGTAAAATTTGTTAATAATAAATCATAAAATATTAAATGTTAAATTTATAATAATCATAAAAGAGATCCCATGTAAAGTAATACTTGTAAACTGAAAGTAAAATGAAATGAAATGCAAATAAATACTTTTTCATTAATCTAATATAATAACAAAAATGAAATAAAATAAATAATATTTACAACACAGACCAGTAAATATTGAAGTAATCCTGCTAATGGAGGTTGGCCGTTTGCTGTGGTATTTTTAAATAATTACCACCAGTTAAATCACAACCTTGTTGAAGGAGAGTTAATTCATGGTCTAAACTACAAACATCCAATAGAATTCCCTAGAAAAAATGTTTAAAATATTATTTATCTTAATTAATAAAGAATTTGGTTCATGCACTAGTTTTACATTATCAATGAAATTAATGTTTGAAAAGAATTTTAGAAACTACAATAATATGAAAATAGTGTAAATAGTTTATCAATACCAATGTTATTTCTTATTTTACTAAGTTTATTAAGGTTTGCTTTTAAAATAAAAGTTTATATACAAACCATTTTTTGAGCAGTAAAAAATAAATTCATATAATTCATATACTGTGTGCAGATTATGACTGGCAGTAATGATTAAAATTCTGGAAAGTAATTTATCACCTGCAAACTTCTCTCTTTCTTGTCTTACAATATAACATAAACTCATTGACAAAGCACCAGATATTAAACTTTCCTCATTGCATTTTCTATCTAACGACATTTCACCAATCATTTTATGTATTTTGGTAACGAATAGTGCGTTCAAGCTGTGTGAATTTTTCATATTGTCCATCAAATTGTCTAACTTCTGGCATTTTTTCTTGTGGATACAGAAATTCAAGCACCTTGACTAGGACAAGCCAGCATGGCTATCTGATTATTAGATGCTTGCATTAGATATGCATTTGAAAATAACAATAGTTGAATCCAAGCACTGAGTTAAACTTGTTTTAAACAAGTTTTTTGCATTGGATTCACAATCCAAAATTATTATAAGAAGATTTTTTCAACTTCTGTAATTAAAAAAATGGATAATTGAATTTTTGTTGAAATATATTTTAGGGTTTTTAATAATTATTATAATAAAAAGAATATATTCGAAATAAATGTATTTGAAATAATGTATAATGAATTTCATAATTATATAAATAAACAATTAGACTTAGTAGTAAAAAAATATTTATAAGTAAATCTTAATAAAAATATTAAGATTTTTCAGGAACTAAATGCATTTTTATTCCTAACATAAAATAATTTCAAAAAATTGTATATATTTTTTATATATATATATATAAATATAAATTAAATATCTTTAACACATATATTTAAAATAACATTAATTACTAATTTCATATATGTTTTTACCGGTTGTCATTAAAAAAAAACGGTTTTTACATTAAACGTGAACTATACAGAAATAAAGGTATGTATTGCTTTACAAATCCGAAGTGAAATGTTATTGCGACATCTCTCGACTGATATAACCATACACAAAGCATTATCTAAGATTTCTATTTTCCAGTTAAGCACTATTTATTGTATAAAGGTGTCACGGATATTTCAGTACTCAAAGTGATCTAACTTAAAAATAATCAAATGATATTAAGTATTCGGTGCCGGTTCAAAAAGACTCTACTAGCATCAAAATTTATAACATTTAGTTTATGAAATTTTCGTCATTTACTACAATTTTCTGTTAAATTCTGAAATAATATTTAATTATATCATATGCTAATAACATATAACGATTAAAAAATGTAATTGGATATCAACTTTTTTTAGAATTAAACTTCAATAATGTAAAATTAGACTATTAAACATGCTATCCTACAATCAACATTAGTATTACCACCATGTTTTAAGTTGAATATTCAAATCTACACTCTTATACATATGAATTAATATGAGTCCTGTATAAAAAAATTAATGAATAATTATATAAGCCATCTACTATCAACAGTCTATGTAGAAATTCTTCACTTACAGAGAATATATATAAGATCGTTCGTTTTATATATATGAAGTTGCAACGAATAAATGCATGTACTTAAAGTTTATTAAAACCTTACAAAATGTATTCAAGAATATGACATTACTAATGCATCATCGCCATATAAATAATTACATATAAAAATAACCAATACAATATAAAAAAAGTCTTCAGAAATTGAAGTATGTAAATTAAACCGTAAAATAGATAAAAAATTAGTTATTATATAAAAATAAAACTAGAATTTTATAAATTCGATAATTCACTTTTATAATAAATTATTGATCAAAGTTCTGATCTTTATAATGAATTAATAAATTACATATAAAATTAATATTAATCCTCTGTATTTTCGCGCTTTGTATAATACTAAAAACTAATAAAACAAATAGTGACGGGGATAATTTAAGGTACTTCTTAATATGAAGGGAACAATTTGCGATCCTATTGATTCTAACTTTTAGCTAATTTACACGAATTTGAAAAAACAGCAATAATTCATTATGCACTGGGTCAAAAGTGCAATCGCGACGAAACGAGAGAACGAATTAGTATTAGGATGTAAAACATTGAAGTTTTAATACAGAAATTTTACTACGATATTTACATCTTGACTTTATCCTTTTCCTTCATCTTCAATTTAATAGTGAAAGTGAGAAAATTATTAATGAAAGTATTGTTTACAAGTAACTTTAAAACTTGATAATAATTCAGGAGTGAAAAAATTAAAAAATTTCAATTTCTTATTATTTACAAAAAAATTCACTGTATGTAAATTATTATATAAATGTTTTAAGTGTATTATTATTGTAACTAATTAACAAAAACTAGATAGACGTAAAAAAACATATTAGTTTATGAAATTTTTTATATTCGAATGCGTTTTAAATATTGTAAAAAGTTTTAAAAAGAAAGATATACTTAACGATCTAAGCGGAAAACTTACAATGATTGTTCATATATTAATTATAGTCTTAATTATAAACTTCATTTTTGAGAGAAAATTGAATAAGATTTCTAGTTATAACTTTAAACAGATTTCTATAATTACATCCATAATACTTTTATTACAATCATTGTTTTCCAAATATCGGTTTTAAATACTCTCTATTCATAATAATTTATTTCAAAAATATAATAAAATGAATACTTAAAATATTAATGAATTATATAAACATAGAATAAAAGCGAATAATTTTACGAATTTTATTAATTTGCATAAATATTTTTAGATATTATTGAATTACTATTAATTGTTTATGAAAAATATATAATTAGAATCGTAAATTGTTATTTATAATTTGGGACATAGCATATCACTAACTTATGTACTTCTATATAGTTAGATCATTTAATATTGCTTATCATTATCATTCCTTTCTTTTTTTACTTCTACTTCCATCTTTTTTCTTCTTTATATCCCTTTATCGTACTTGTTCGCTTCTCTTTCTGCATAAATGTTTATCATGTAGCATATTCATGACGTAATTTTGATATATTTTTTTAACAACTGTTTTTGATCAAATTGGAAAAATAATAATAACAAATCAACTTAAACAAATGTATCTAAAATTTTAACTGTAATTTTAACGCTATACGAACTATTACAATGCTTTTACGTGTTAGTCTCGTCGTAAAAGAACAGGTGTGCAGGTGATTAATAAAAAAATAGTATTTTTTGTACGAATATTACCGAGAAGTTTTTACTATCCTTATACTCGTTTAACCCAATTATATGGTTATATAGTCTAATTACCGCTGTTCTTCCTGAAAACTCCGACGGCCATTGATAATTTCGTAAAACCATAACGGCGCCAAAGTTCTTAAAACCTACACGCTTGGTTCGAATTTTCCCGATATATTATTTTTAATCCTCGTTATGTTTTTCCTTTGCTTGTAAATAATAATCAATTTTTCCATGGGTCAGCCGATTATTGTCGGTTGGGACATGTCAGTTTAAATGACAAACAATTTATTATTATACGAATTATTATAAATTGTTTTATTAATTGTTTATTTTAATGAAATACAAAATAACCAGTATTTTATCATTTTACTTTATTATATATTAATAAAAATTCTTTAATATAAATTTTCGACGCGATACATGATTTTAACTGTATGAAGAATATTATATATATACATATATATATATATATATATATATATACTATTTTCTTTTAATATAAAATAACTAAAACATTGTTTATAAGACATCCGCTATTTACAGCATATCTAGAAATGACAATAACTTCAATTATACAGAATATATAGACAGACGGTCGTTCGTTTTGTATCCAAACTTTAAAACTTATTTTATTTATTTTTCTGACATTATCTAGTTATCGATTTTTTCGTGATAAAGATAAAATGAACATGAAACAATAATTCGACCACCTATCAGCTATGTCATTGAACGCATTGTCAGATTAGGCTCTCGAAAGGGGGAAGGTTCCGTACTTTAACTTTTGATGGCCCTTCTAACAGTTGAAACCAAAATATTTATAAAACTTTTTACGAATAAAATTTTATTTTAATTTACCGTAACATCTAGATTACAATATTTATTGAAAAAAATTAAAACGAACTAATTTTTATATTGAGAAATTTTATGTCTGTATAAATTAAGATTTTATCTTGTAATATTGATTGTATCAGACTTCGTTCATAGTATAATCATCTATAACGACGTTTAGTGGTCAATTATGTAGATATGTATTACCGGTTGTAGTAGCCAATTCCTCGTCCCACGCCCATGTTTCACTTTTACTGCCTTTTCGACAATTTTTTATTATACTCTGTAATTGTATTTTCTGTCCATACGATTTTGATTGTTTTTGTTTCTTCTACTTCCTTTAATACATTTTTTTCTATTAATTCAATCATTAATGGTTGATGATCTGACTCTAGCCTGTCTAATATCTTCATATTCATAACCCCTGTTCTGCCTCTTCATACACTATGTTATGTCAATCACTAAAAAACTTGAAGATTAAAACTGAACTGATTTTCCTCCCCTTCCCATTTAAAATATACAGCGCTCTATTCTCTATCTATGCTACTGATTTTTCCCGTCCTTAATTATTAGTTTATCCTTGAAAGATCTTCCTTTATTTCCCGATCTGTCTATCCATTCTTCTTCTCCTGTACTTCTATTAAAGTCCTTCTTATATTTCTATTTCTCTACACTTTCTAAATACTAACATTATCCCTTCTCTTATCCTACCTTTTTTATTTTCTTTTACTACATTGTTTACCGTAATTTCGAAGTTCTTTACTTTTTCTTTGATTGGTGCAGTTATTTTTTCCATGTCTCCGTAAGATGTACCCACTTCTCAATTAAATACCACTTTTGCTTGTTAACGTTACATAGATCTGCTACATTAATAAAACCTATCTTTATTTTCCTTTTTTCTATTGGTCCCACTTTTCTTATCTCCTTTTTTTACGAAACCACTCCATTTTTTGCTGTATACTTGATATATTTCTTTCTCCATCACTTTATTTTCCTTCTGATATTATGTTCCTTCCTCCTCTTTTACTGCTTTATATTTTGCCAGTACCTTTCTTCTGTTTTGCCTTTTCAGAAACGTTAAATCTTTATTTGTATATACCCATACCATTTGTACCTTTTTATCAATTTTTCCTTATCGTGATTATGTATACGTCGTCTTCGTTCTCTAAGGTGACGCTGCACCATCTTCTTTCTCTTACCTTTCCTGATATTATATTTTTAACACTTACCACTACTTTGAATGCTTTATCACATCATTTATTCATATTTTCTTTGTTAACTATATTTTACTTTTCTTCTCTTTCCCTCTACATCGCTGTCCAATCTACCTTTTTATAAAAACGCACTTAGCTTTTATTCTTCACTTGACGTCTGTTATTGTTGTCGTACTTAATCCGGCACAATAGTCAACATCTCTTTTCTCTCCATGAAATCAATTAGTTTTTTCTCCAGCATTAGTGCTACGGCGGTTCACGTTATTGGCAAAGCCCAACCATCCTATGGGATCGGCGGCCAAGGTTTTTCTATTGTCAACAACTGTTGCTTACTAAATAAATAGACTAATATAATGTAATATAACTTTTGAATTTCAATAGTAGCTTATGAAGATATAAACTTATTAGTCCAGTAAAAAAAAAAATAACCTGAATAATAAATATTGCTTGCTAACAAATGCATTCTTATTTTTTCTTAATATTCATTCTCAAATGATACTTTTTTAATTTTCACTATGTTTTTATTAATTTATTTTTTTATAATATTCGTATTAGTTATGCAATATGGTTGTACTCTTTTGCATTATCTTTGTCTCTTTCCATGTTGTCTCTTTTAATTAATAATTCTTTTTTTTTTAATAAATTACAGTAGATAATTAAAGTTTATGCAACTTATTTTAATTAATTTTTTAAGTAAGCAATAATTATATATTGCTAATATAATTAATAATTTGTTCAATTTTAGTTTGAAATAGAAAAATATAATAATTACCGTTAAATACAAAAGTATTAAATATATAAAGTTTTAAAACCAAAATGTAAGAGTTTATTTTAAGGTCTTACAACTTTCTACATTACTTAAATTACTTTGATTGTTCTGAAACAAGCCGGAACATAAAAATACCTATGTAAATCCAGATATCGTGAGGTAGTGTAGAAGTTGAGGATAAAACGTGATACTTGTTGTTGTTTTGAATTCTAGTTTATTGAATATTATTAGTCATTCGATTAAGTTGTCGGAACATTTATTAGACTGTCATTCGCAGTCTGTGCCTCTGCTGGGGCTATTACAACATTTTTTTGACCTTTTTTGTACCACTCTAGAGAAAACGTTGATATTTATTATTACATTGTTATTTTTAAGTCAAAAGTCGACCCCTTACTTTTATTGTTTTATTTCCAAGTTTTATCTACAAATTTTTAAAAATGTTTTCGCTTTACATTCAGACACGTTTTAAAGGTCTAGCTTGTTTTATTCGCTGTACAATACAATTTATTATCTTACTAGTTGTTTATTAGAAATGTACGGTTTTCTCAAAGCTCGCGACTTATCCTATTTCGCATAATCGCATTCACATTTATATTGTCGGTGTTTATTTAAACTAATCTCTAAAGCATAAAAAAATCCTCTGAGTGCTATTAGAGGGGAAAAACCTTAACTATTGTTTCTAATCTATTCTAAGTCGCGAGTTCTTGGAGGTTCACCTAATCGAAGCACAGTGGTACGCGATTCTGGAGCTTCGCTCTATTGAGGCTGAAAAGCGCTAGTTCCTATAGATTGATTCTATCGAAGTCCACTAATGTACAGATCCATGTAGAAAAAAAACAATATAGAGAGAGAAAGAGAGAATTAGTAGTGGAAGAGGATCTATGAAGGTCAGTGCGTCAGTACTGTTCGTGGTATAGTAAGAAGAAGGAGTAAAATTCTAGACATGGTCGGGGCCCATGTGGAGAAAGAAAGTGCAAAATATGGATTTTTTATTAGAGGAAGAATTATTCATAAAAGTTAGCCAAGACAGACAAACCTGGATAAATCATATGAAACTTTCAAAATAAACGACAGAAATAAAATATTTAGTAATGGATAATATGGAGAAGGAAGGTAGCTTATATTATAAGAAAGAAGTACAGAATTTAAAAGGGGGTCTAAAAATTCTTGCCAGATTTAGAAATGGTCAATGGTAATTTAGCAAATAAAAAATAGCTAAAAATTGAAGAAAAAAATTGCAGATTATGCGGTACAAAATATGAGACTTTAGAGCACATTGTGTTAAAATGCTGGGCAGTTTGTTTAGGGATAAATAATTGGAAGAAATATTTTAATTGCAATAGAAAGAATATAAGTAGAATGCACAAGATACAATGGGCGACAAGAAGAAGAATAGAGATAAAAAAGTGATGGCACAGGAATTAAGAGATGAAAACAACAGGCAAAAAAAAACATAGTGTATCAGAAGGGTAAAAAAAAGAAAAAAAAAGAAACAATTATAGAGTAAAAAAAGTGGACGGTGTTGGAATTATATATTATACTATTAAAAGCGTTAACGAACGATAAAAATAAGTTTAAAGTAACGAAGATATAGTTGAATTGTATAGAAAAATGTAAGGAGTAGGCTTCAGTATATGATCGAATAGGTTTAAGATCATGGATTTAAATTAGGTTTCTAAAAAGTCTGTAATGTATCAAAAAAGTTAGATTGTTCAAAAGGCTAATGATAATAATTTTATTAAAATAAAGTATGGTGAACTGCATAGATATAATCTAGTGCAATGAGTGAAAGCATGTTATGGCATACAAGGCTTGGACACGCATTACTTAATTATTTAAGAAAAACAAACAAAAAATCACAACCGTGAATATATTTCAGCGTTAAATCGGAGAATAATATTCAAAAATGCAAATTGTCCATTTCATCAGAAATGACGAAACTTCTATTTAAAACAGTCAGCTTCAAATCTACAAGACCAATGCATACTATTAATAAAGACATAATAGAATCCAATTCGCCTCCATAATAACCAGACCATATGAGATTCATAATAACGTTCATAGATGGCTACTCCAGATGGGCAAAAAAATGTGTAGAAACAAGGACGATGGAGCCGTTGCCCTAGAAAAATTTTTAAAGTCTTCAAGAAACATTCTACATAAAGATGAAAAATTTCGCTAGAAAAGCTCAGATTAAATCATAGATTATACGTGGATAGGCTTCATAAATTGCTTCAAAATTACTTCACCATATACTCCTGAATATAATGGCTTACCGGAAAGTTTTAATAGAACATTCCCCAAGAATAATATATTTGTTACTGGACTCTGGAATACCTCGATATATGTGGGGTCTTGCCACAGAAGCTGCTCTACGTATTTACAATATTTCACCACACAGCAGTTTCGAATACGAAACTCCACTGAAGAATTTAAAAAAGAAGGAACAAATAATCTAATAAATTTAAGAAGATTCGGGTGCATTGCTTGTACTAAAATATATCTTATAATACACAAATTTGCTCCGAGGACCAACAAAATGATTTTTGTGGATTTCAAATTAATATAATTAAATTAATTAATATAATTCAAAGCTATATGCTTTGGAATCATATCAACGGAAAATTTGTTGAGTCGAGACGTGTAATTTTCAACGAGAACATCAGTTACAAAGAACTAGAAGAATCTAAGAAAAATCAAAAACTAGAATCGACACAAGAAGTAAAAATTAAGAAAAGTGGGAAACCATTCAAAAACTAACCTCAACAATATGATATAATAAAAGAAAGAAAGATAAATATTTCTGGTATTGTTACCAAGAGTAAGACCAATGATGAAATTAAAACCTCTAAAATAATAGTTAATATGCTCAAATTAAATTATAAACAAGGTCTGAAATATTGTTTCAAGATCATAAAGGACACAAATATGTAAAACTTAACATCATAGATTCGAGGTACGTGTTTAAAAAAGAAGACGATACACACTCAGTAGGCAAACGAATTTTCAAACTCCGCCTGGGAATCCGTGGATTCAAGACAAGATAGCTAACGATTTAAAAGAAAAGTATGTCTCTCTGTTCAGATTATCTATAATAAGAACTCCTGTTTCCATGACAAACAAATTTCAGCTCTACATTTCCCAAATGTGAAAACAGCATTTTTTAACAGTACCTTGGAGGAAACCATATATATGGAAATTGAGAAGGAATAAAAAGACACAGGACAGTAATAAGAACTATATGTAAAAATTGGAACGAGTATTATGTGGACTGAATATAAGTTACAAAAGATGGTATACAACAATTCACCAATGAAGTTTAGAAATTAGGCCTGGGAAAGATCTACACGAACCATGTTTGTATACCTAAGAATAGCGTCAACACTTGTGCTATATGTAGATGACATACTTCTTGTGTGTATATAATATTAGTCAGTATAATAATAGTAATTACTAGTCAGTAAACTAATAGTAATCACTAGTCTGAATATTAATAGTAATTACTAGTCTGTATACTAATAGTAATTACTAGTCAGTAACGGTACAATATATCTGAAACAGCTAAAATCAGCCGAGCAAAGTCTTTGAAATGAAAGATCTAAGTAACATAAGAGCTTTCTAGGAATAAAAATCGCAACGAAACTTAAAAAATAATATCACACACTTGACTCAAGAAGATTACACTATAAATATCTTGAAAAAGTTCAAGATGGAGGACTGCAAACTTCACGACACACCTATGATAACAAGGCAAGTGCAAAATCAACAAAGAAATCTCCTCGAAAATACATCAATATCACAGGAAAAATCAACAAATGAAGAGATGCCTTTCCGAGAAGCTATAGGAAGCTTGATGTATCTAGCAAATGGCACGAAACTGAATGTTTCGTTTGCAGTAAATTTCTTTGCCAGAAAACAAGATCTAGCTACAGAAGATAATTGGAAGGAAGTAAAAAGAATCTTCGGATATCTGTTAAGAACAACATCGCGAGGATTACCTTACAACTCTACATCAGAAGGCTTTTGAGGCCTACACAGACTCCAACTTCAGAGATGATGAAAATTCAACAATAACAGCGGAATACATCATTTGATGTACATCGGTTGTTCGCAGATACCATCTCTTGGCACAGCCACAAACAGTCAAAAATCACCTTGTCAACCTGTCAAGCTAAATACCTGGCAATGAGTTAGTGTTGTCAAGAACTGTTATCACTTGATAAAGGGATCAGAAATATCATTGATATGACCTTCTATATTAAAACACTTTGGTGCGAAAATAAAACAGCTGTAGACTGTAGTAAAATGGAAGTTTATCACAAGTTAAAAATGTTTGTTGACCCTGTAGAAGTAATTAAACAAAATCTAAAACAGCACGTCGATACAGGTAAAAAACCGCCAATGGCAAAACTTATATTTACTATATTAAAAATATTAAAGAGAGTTTAGTTGTAGTCTGCTGGCTGATATCAAAATACAATATACGAACATAATGATTAAATTCATTCCTCTTGACCGTTATGAATAGTTGAGCATCAAAATACTTAAAGTCGACAACTGTTAAAAAATATTTTTTTCCCTCTCTCTATTATAGACGATAAAGAAAATAAAAACTAAGAGATAGAAAGCAATTCTACAAATAACGTCGAAAGGGGAGAGTATTAATAAAGACATTTATCTTACTATACGAATAACAACAATCGTTATTCTATACGCAGCTTTATTGCTGCCGCATGTTTTAAACCTTTTCTTGGTAATACTTTGCTATTAGCCCTATTTATCTATGTGGTTACTTCTTTTGTACACAGTCACTAGCTTTTATGTTGTATTATTGTTCACCAGTATATTGGCTATTCGGTTATTATACTTTTATTATAATACTGTTTACTACCATTATTAATTATAATAGTCACAGTTAATATTCAGTTATATAACATTGTTCAGTTATTAAATATACAATAACCTGTTATACAAAAATATATAAATACTTGCTGTAGTTCTTATAAAATTCATGCACGCATTCATCAAATACGCTTTGAATCCATCTAACCAAAAAATATAAAATGAGTTATGAAAAAATACGAATTCCAAAATTACTAATGATTATATAACGCAAAATATTAATTCAAAATAATCCTGACTTCTAGTTCAAACCTGTCTCGACAAAATTTATAACCATTTCTAAATACTACAGTTTCAAAATATCGAAGCATTGAAATATACAATTAATTTATTTTCAAATGAGAATTGTTTTTTTTTAGTGACATTCTTATTACACTATTATTGGTAAATAAAAAAAAATGTCGAGGTGATTGGACAGGAGTCGTGATAGTGAAGTTGATGAATAGAAATAGTAAAGAAAAAATTGAGATACAAAAATTTTTTTACTTCAAATAGGAAGAGATAAGGATAGAGAGTTGAAAAACGTGGAGATAAAGACTAAAAACTAGTATAAGTGAAAATAGATATAAAGAAAAATATCTAAGAGTGATGTTAGTATATCAAGAGGCGTGATCTACGAAAGCGTTAAGCGCAAGTCCCAGGAAAGAGAATAGATGGACTTCATAAAGCTAGAGCTATCGACTTAAAAGTAATGTCACAATGAGCAAAAACGCAGATATAAGAAAAGCGTTGAGAAGTGAGGTGATAAAATCAGCACAGACGAATGTGAACACACGAGAAAAGCCAAAAGCTAACGATAAGAAGGAACTAAAAAATGTTTGTAAACATCTATTCGATGTCATGGAGAAAGGTATGAGAAAATAGTATAGAGGTTAATAAAAGAAAAAGTAAATGAGGCATTTGAGGAGAAGAGGTTTGAGTCATTGTTTGATGAAAGGTTACAAGTCATGAAAAAAGGTGTATGTAGAAACCAAAGGAAAAATAAATAAAGAGTGGAAAAGTATAAAGAATAAAATAGAAGAATTAAAAATTTTTGAGAGAGATAAAGGAGATATAAGACAACGCAAAAAATGAGATGGATAAATTGAAAGAGAAAGAAACAAGTAATGATCAAGAAAGGAAAACATATAAAATAAGGTAAGTAGCTTAGAAACAAAAAAGAAAAGATAAAAAAGTCAGAAAAAGCAATAGAAGAGAGAGGAATGGAGAAATGCAGAGAGGGAGAAGGAAAAACGAAGAAATTAGAAGAGAAGCAAATAGAAAAATTAGATGGATTTTAGAAGAAAGAGGAAGAGAGAGAGAGAGAAGAAAAAATAACATAGTTATAGCAGGTTTAAAAAAAGGGATGATATACAAGGAAGAAAGTTTAAATGAATGGATTAATAAAAAGCTAGGGATTAATTTGGAAGCGAAAAAAGTATGAAATATAGGAAAAGAGAACAGAGGATGGTGGGGATAGAACTAGCGTGAGAAAAAAAAATAATTATGAAGAAGAAAGCTTTACTAAAAGGAATATTTATTTACATAAATAAGAAAGAAACCTTTAGGTGAAGAGAGACGAGAAATAAAATCAGAGAAAAATGTAGGAAATTGAGAGAAATGGGGAAAAAATCATTATAGCGGTAACAAAATAAAGGGCGATGATTTGGACTTTCAGTAAGTTAAAAAACAAATGGTTACGGAGGGAATTATAGAAAGAAAGAAGTGATCAGGTATGAAAGTGCAAAGGGTAAGAAGAAAAGAGAATTAAGGAAGATAAGCATAAGCGGTAGGAACGTAGTGGATATAAATAATATATATAAAGGGAAGAAATACAAACCAGGGACATGATAGGTTCAGTAGAGACGTGGGTAGAAAGAAAAGAAGGTAAAGATATTAAGGAGAAAATAGACAAACAAATAAACTGTGGATTCGAAGAGATACACAAAGAGAAAGGTAAAGAAATTCAAGTAATAACGAGAAATAAGATAGAGAAAGAATATAATAAATTGAGTTTGGGATGTTGGAATATTGCTAGATTTCAGAACTTAAATAGAAAAGGATGGGAATTGATACTGAGTTGGGATATGATCGGCTTGATGGTAACTTGGATAGAGGAAAAAAATAGTAATTTCATTAAGGAGAAATTAAAAAATTATGATTATGTATATAATTATGTTAACAAAGAATTTTCAAAAGGGCGAGCTAGGAGAGGGATTGTATTCGTAGTCAGAAAAAATATATTAATAAAAATAATTGAAGTAAAAAAGGTAAACAAAGAAATTATGTGGGCAAAAATTAAAATGGAGGATATTGATGTAAATATAGGTGTAGTATATATGGGCAGGAAAAGAAAGAAAAATTTTGAAACTATGGAAAAATTTATTTTATGTGGGGATTTTAATGCTACGACGGGTGATAAAAGAGGGTGGATAGATATTTTAAGGTAAAGAACAAAGAACCTCTATGGACAAGACGATAAATACAGAAGGAAGACAACTAATTGAGTGGATTAAGGATAAACGTTTATTTGTGTTAAATGGAAAAAAGGGACAAGTAGATGGTGCCTTTACTTTTAATAATAATTTAGAGGTATCGATAATAGATTATATAATTCTAAACGAAGAGGCGGAAAATTTGATTGAAAAAATGGAAATTCTAAACAACATATACTCAGATCACCAACCTTTAAAAGTAGTGTGGTTGAAAGATTTAAGAAATGAAAAGGAGTCTAATGATAAGTTTAGGAAAGTAATCTGGAATGAAGAGTCAATAAAAGTATATAGGACAAATCTTAAGACTAATGAAGAAACAACATGCTGGAAGGATTTAAAAGATTCGATGATTAACGCAGTAAAAATAAAAGTATATAATAGAAAGAGAGAAAGAGAGAACAATGGTTAGAGATAGATAAAAACTAAGAGATAGAAAGCAATTCTACAAATAACGACGAAAGGGAAGAGTATTAATAAAGACATTTATCTTACTATACGAATAACAACAATCGTTCTATACGCAGCTTTATTGCTGCTGCATGTTTTAAACCTTTTCTTAGTAATACTTTGCTATTAGCCCTATTTATCTATGTGGTTACTTCTTTTGTACACAGTCACTAGCTTTTATGTTGTATTATTGTTCACTAGTATATCGGCTATTCTTTTATTGTTAATATCTATTCACTGAGGATTCTTTTAAAGAATTTGAGCTTATTTGTAAAATAAGTTTGCCATCTTTGTTGTTTGTTTCAGTTTTAATTTTTTAAAAGATGAATTATCTGCTTCGTATTAATTTTTTTTAACGTAATGTTTGCTCTTTTGACCATATCTTTGGTGTATTCTATATCCTTAATATTTTTTTAGATCTGTATTCTATATATGTGAATTGCTTAGCTGTTTCTATATTGCTTCTTTCCACCTATAGTGTGTTTTTTTCTTTCTAACCCTAATTTCTAGAATTTCGTTCCCTTTTTCTGTTTATAGTTGTAAGCCCTAATTTTTTGGGTAATTACTGAATATTATGAACAACTCATTAATTTCTTCCCTGCTTTTGCCAAAGTTACTGAAATGCCTGCATAAATTAGTGTCCCAATACACTTTTTCTATATTTATGACTAAGATTCTAGATTTTTTCAATTTCTCTTCCAGTTGTGTCAATACTATTTTCATTAATGTCTGTCTTTTTTATTTTCTTTATTTATTCTAATCTTTATAATTTAGACACTTCCCAATATTTTTTCAAGTTTTTTATATGTGGCGTGATCTCATGCTTTTTTATTGTAACATCACTCTCTAATATTAAATACTTTAAGTTTTTTTTCCGTATTATAGCATTTGAGTATTTAAGTATGTACAACTATATTTGTTTATTTAACTGATTTGATGAATTAGAATGACCAATTTATTTATAAACTAATAATTTTTTGTTTATCGTATTCATATAATTAACAAAAAATTCATGCTTTAAAGACCATTTAAATATACCGCGTGTTAGTTATTATACTTGCTAAATTTGGGTATAATGTGTTCACTGCAAACCTTAATAAAAAATTATATTTTTTGTATTTTTGTATTCAGTTTTATGATATCGTAAGAAACGGTTGTAGCTAAACATTTCGTTAATGCAGCTTATTTTTCTTTTATAAATTGTCACCCATGTCTTATATTCATAAATATCAGGTTTAATATTCAGATACACGTAAAAATTGAACGAGGTGCTGAGAGTGTCGTTAAGTAATCCTTATCTATAATATCCTATTTCTATCTACGGATGCTTAATTTCCCTTCATTGATGATACGTCGTCATATACGAAAAATAACAGTTCATTTATTGTGGCAGATGATATTAAATATTTTATTTTCTTTTATCTATTTTATAATTTTAAAGGTAAACACGTACATTTAAATTTATTGAATATATAATTAAGATATAAGGTTTAAGACAAATATACACAAATTTTATTTTTTTAATAGCTATCTTATTTTCATTATTCTTTTTATTCAAAATAATATTTTATTTAAAATAATATCATCGTTTGAATTATTTTTCCATCAATTAATAATATGTTTTCAATATCCTTTGAATATGCTGTGACTTTTAAATGATTAAACTCGTGAAACACGGGTTCTTAACTAAGTTACGTCATAAACGTAAAAGCGCGCGACACAACATTAAAAGTACATAATGCAAGTAAGTGCTTTTGTAATTTATTTTGTTTTACTTTTAATTGTAATTATGTTCACTATTATTAGCTATTATATTTCTAAAAATACATTAATAAAAAAAATTTAATAATTATTTTGTATTATATAAAATATTATGGTCTACTTCAAATATATTAAATTTTTCTATAAACTATCAGTGATTTTAGGTTATTTATTATTTTACATAAATTTTTTTAAACACAGTAAATGTAAGATAGTATTATATTTAAAAAAAAAAATTTACTTATCTGTTCTACGCGTGAAATAAATTAATATATTTAAATATATTAAATTATGAAAACAATTCTATAAATTTATAACAATAGATAACATTTCTTTATTACAGAATATCCATGAATATGGCTGTAATAGTTAAGGAAGAGAACAATTCTTACGTATATTTGGAAGATGAAGAAGATGCACTTTTAAATGAGGCTATCTGTTGTAGCAGAAATTTAGAAATAAAAACTGATGATGATGAAGATGAAAATAATATTCTGATACATGATAAAAATATTAAACAAAAGAATAATGATACATATAAAAATAAAAAATCTAATATTCCTTGGTGTGATATGGATTCAGACACTACTATTTCTGATTTATCTACCTCAAATGGAAAATTTGATTTATCTACATCGGATGAAAAAATAGATTTATCGATATCAATTATAGAAGTTGAAAAAGATAAATCATTAAAGGATCATAAAAATTCAAAATGTGTAGAAATAAAAGAAATGCAGTATAAAATTAATACAAAAGAAATAGAACAAATAATGGATACAAATAATACTGAAAATATTTCACCT
The DNA here is from genome assembly GCA_018907185.1 of Platyscapa corneri. Lineage (NCBI taxonomy): Eukaryota > Metazoa > Arthropoda > Insecta > Hymenoptera > Agaonidae > Platyscapa > Platyscapa corneri. The sequence goes on along the minus strand of JACCHW010000093.1, from coordinate 729,998 downwards.
GTACGTAAGAGAGTGCGAGAAGGAGAAGATAATGATGAAGATTTAAAAGTTTGTAGAAATAGAAGAAATAGTACTTCAAGTTCTAGTACAATGTCAAATAATAGTAAAAAAAGTTTTGAATTTGAGACTGATTCAACAATATTAGCTCGTAGACAAAAAGATATTGATTATGGAAAAAATACTGTAGGATATGACAGATATATTCAAGAAATTCCAAAGTAAGCATCCAAAAAATTTATTTTAGAAAATATTTACCAAGATATACGTTAAATATAAGCATATTTACACAATCAAAAGTATTTTTTATGATATTCATATTCAAAAAATATTTCATTACAATACTTAAGGTATATAGTACTTCAATCTTTGATTTTTATAAATATTATCGCAACCTAAGAAATAATATTTATGCTTAAATATACTATATTGAATAAAAACATTAATATTTCTAATATTTTAGATAGCTTTTTTAAGATATAAAAATAAAATAAATATATTTTTTGAGTAGTTTATGTAAAAATTGTCTCAAGATAATATTAAATATATAAAGTTTTATTTCTGTTGTGTAAAATAATTTTAACAGTTTTTGGTACATAAACTAGGTATTTATATTAATAAAAATTAAAAAAATTCACTTATTGAAAATTAATATACTTGTTTTAATAAAATAAATGTATAATAAATTTTTATGTGATTTAATATTCCAATTATAAATATTAACTATAAAATTATCTGTATAACATTTAAAATTATAATAAAGTAATATTGTATGTAACTAAACATATATAATTTTTCACTTGAATATATTTGTATTATCAGAGAAAAACGTACAAAAGATCATCCTCGAACACCTCCAATGTACACAAAATATAGTAGACGAGGTTGGGATGGAATGGTAAAACTATGGCGCAAGCAACTTCATTTCTGGGATCCAAAAGAAATAATAAAGCAAGATGAAAATAAATCTTAACATATTTAATAAAAATTATTTTACTTAGATTAAAGATTTATAATAAGGTTAAAATAGATTTTTTGATAAATTATTTTCATATTTTGTAACATTTTTCATGTAAATTACAAAATATAAAATATTGTAAAAAAAGTATCTCTAATCATAAAAACTTATTTTTATAAATATACATTTTTTCAACAATTGGTAAAAAATGATTTTTTTATTTATTCCTTTTAAAAACAAACAACTGTGCTTAAAAAATATATACAAATATTGTTACTATTAATTATTCATATTAAATTCCATATGTTTTTATATTACGTACATAAATTTATTTATTCATATATTTTAATATTACATCGAGTTTTTGACTAGTTTTTTTATCCATGAGCTCTATTCTTTCAATAAGTTTTTGTTCCAAATTAGTAAATTTATTATCTATATAGGTTTTCAAATCAAAGGAATCTTGTGATGAAGAACTTGTATTACATTGAACACTTCCAATTTTATGTATACAATTTTGTTGATTCATTTCATTGCCTACATTTACTTTAAACCAATGAGTGTTCCAATTGATTGTAGCTACTTCGTGTAAGTATTTATCATCTTTAACGGAAGTACTTTCACTAGAAATATAAGATTCTAAAACTTTTCTTGCTATCTCAATTTTATCATGGTTTGGTTTAACAGTATTAATAAGTAAACTATTAATTACATCTAAGTCAAACATACTTTTAGAATTATCCAATACTAATTCAGTAAGAATAAGTTTTATTCCATATATCCACATTGTACCTTTATTTTTTCTACGAGTAAACTGAAATTATATGTTTATTCATTATACACTGTAGGAAAGGTTTTGTGACATACTAAAATTTTAAAAGCAATAGTTAATAATTTGATACTATCAACAATGTAATTTTTTTGTAACACTTTCACTTTATGGTAACACGAATAACTTTAGCAGAAATATAAAAAATTATACTTTACTTTAATGCTAGCTTCTGCAGATGGTGGTTGAATTACAGTTTCACCAAAATACACTGAATGTTCTTGAAATTCATCTACGAATTCAGTAAAGATTGTAGTTGCATATTCACCTGACTGTTTGAAAAATTCTAAGACGGATGCTTCAGAAGCTAATGCAATTCGAGCTATTTTTTGATTATTTATTATTTTAAACTCTAATTTGCATGATTCTTCTGAAGAGTTTGATTTCAAAGCTATACAAGTATCTAAGGATACTAAATCCTCAAGACTTGTCCTATTTGAAATAATTAATTATATCAATATTATATTATTAATATATTATTATTATTATATTATATTATTTCAATTTAAACTAATTGAAGCCAAAGAAAATTATATATATATAAAATTATAATGTTTAACAAATTTTTCAGTTGAATATTTAATTATTTTACAAATAATAGCACTAAAATGTACTTTAATAAAAACAATTATAATTATAATTATATAAAATAAATAAATCTATTTGTAAAATAACTTGTTTTAAAAAAAATATATTAAAATATGATATTAAACTTATAAAATAAACATTTTAATTCATATACATATAGTAATAAATACCTATCAGAGGCTTGCAATAATGATACTGTTGATATACAGTCATTAAATTGTTTATTATTTTCGATTTCCCAATTACACGACGTTATCACAAAGGAATTCTTAAATATAGTAGTTGAACTACCAATTTTAGATGGATTATTGTCATTGAATTCTAATTCCATATTTGATTAATAAAATAGTAAAATTTTATTGTATAAGGTTAGTATACAAATTAAACCATTATCTATGTACTATTCTAATAATACAAAAGAATAATAAAAGTAATAAAATTTTTGCAAAACTATCATTAAAAATCTCTAACTAATTAACATACTATTTTAATATTAAATTAATTATCGATATCTAGTGCATTTAAAAAAAAATTGAAAAATTTTAAAAAACTTGTAAAATGCTTAAAAAATTAGTATTAAAAATTAATTTAGTGATCGAATATATTTGAACATTAATTTTTAAAGCTATTAGTTTTTTTAGATTTTTTTAAAAATATTATATATGAATTTTCAAGTATAAGCATATTCATATATTATAAAAATTTAAATATTAATTTACTTTACTGTTTATTTATTATAATCTTATAATCTATTAGAAATGCAATTTTGTCAACTTCTATCAGTTTTAATGATCATTAAATTAATGATATAAAAAGATTGTAAATTATAACGATAGAATTACTTTACACTCTAAGGTGTCGCGCCCTCTACCAATGACGAGAAAAACGATTTCTCGATATAAGCACTACTTTAAAAAAATTTATTTAAACATCTAAATGTATCGAAATGAAAATTATTGGGAAAAAATTGCGCATTTTTATATTTTTAAATTCTAAAAGAATTTATTGGATAAAATTACAAATACTATTTATTTAAAAAATATTAAAGTTTCATGTTTTAAATAATGAAAAAAATAATCATAATTATCTTCATTTATCATTCTATGAAAGGAATTAGACAATAGATCGACAAATTTATGCTTATATGTCTAACTAAATATTAGTATAAGTTAATTAGTAAAAGCGAATTTAATTAAACTTATTTAAAAATATATTGATAAAATTAAATTCATTAAAAAAAAATTAAAATATATATTGTTTCTTTTTATTCACACTTACAAAATTTTTTCATACTATATTTTTGATACTCACTGGTAGTTTTTCACAAAATACTGGCAATTTATTTATATTATTATAAACTTTTTAATATGAAATAATAATAACATTTAATATAATATAACATAAATAAGGAAAGCGTTGTATTTGTTTGTACATACTAAAATAAAAAGGGAGACAGAAAATTTAGTGCATGAAAATTAATAAAAAAAATTTTTATATCTATAATCTTAGTTGATAAACTAACTCAAAAAATTTACTTTTTAATTCATTATTAAATGTGGCATAGCTAATAATTATTAAGTTATATTTATATTGTGATAGTCAGGACGAAAGATTTGGAATTTGATTGAATTTTAACACTAATTTTTGTATATAAATTAACTATATTTCACAATTTCTTATTTACACAAAGATTTTTTTTTTTTAAAAAGTATATTTAGTATTTAATTTAATTTGGATAACGTTATGCATAAAAAAAATTTTAAATTATATTTTTTGGGTCTAAGAATTTTGTAAATTTTTCAGGAAATAATATATATTTTTTAATTAAAATCGATAAATTTAAATTACATTTTAATAGACCTTCTTAAAAATACCTTAAAATACCTTAAAAGACCTTAAAATAGTAAAATTGACGAATATCCTAGTTATTTTCAGTCCTGAAAGACTTAAATTCTAGAAGCACTAATATTAATTATTTAAGGATACCTCTCATGTCTTTGATTACTAGAAATCGGTAAATGAATTTTTATATTAAAAGACAAGTAAATTTGAAAATTTTTTTGGAAAAATAATATGTTTTATAGCACGAATAAGTCATAAACGCTTTATGTATTCATACATTTTTATATATGTTTTTTTACAAAATTTTTATTTAATTTATTAATATTTTTTTCAAACATTATCTTCTTTTGCCTTTATCAAAATTTAAAAAAATGTTTTAAAACATAATTTTTTTATTCTTAATTTTGCTATTTTACCTAATAGATTTTGAAATAAATAATAATTATTATTTATCTCATAAATAATCAACTTAATTAAATAAATACTTCTTAAATTATTTTAATTTAAGTAAATAATTAAGTTATCTAACTATTTTTATTTTTATTTAATTGAAAAAACAGCAAGTGTAATTTTCTGCGTAATCGATCATCTACGAATGAGATGATATATCATCTTATCTTAATTTTTGTATAACTTTCATTCCCGACGTAACAATGCTAACTCACAATTACTAGTAACTTTTTATTTTTATTTTCAATCGATTTGAATTACACCGGAATTATTAAAAAATTTAGTTCTGTTGTTTGTAAAAATATGTTGAAATATAAAATTGTTATGATACGTCATGGTGAAAGTGAATGGAATCGATTAAATTTATTTTGTGGATGGTATGATGCTAATTTATCCGAAAAAGGTAAACGATAATTAAATGATTATAGTTTAATATTTAAAAAATCTCAAGGATAAAAGGTCATATTTTGTGAAATTTAAGTAAAAGCTGTTAAAATTAGCTTTAAACATTTAAAAAACATTTGAACTATTAATAGAATTTTAATATTTCACTTTTATTGATTATTATTTGAGTTATAATTATATAAATATAAATTAAAAAAATGAATTTCCATATCTGTATATTAAAAAAAAATAATTTTAATGTAATTTATGAAAGATAACGAATGAATAAACCATTGCTAAAGACATATATAAAAAATATATCGCCTAATTTATTATTATATTGTTCAAGGAATACTTGAAATAAATAATTGATAGAATCATTTTATTAATAATATAAAACCAAACAAATACAAGTCCAACAAATAAAATCTATTTTAATTACATAGGTAAAAATGAAGCTATTGTAGCTGGACAAGCTTTGAAAAAAGCTGGTTACAATTTTGATCTTGCATGTACTTCAATGTTAACAAGAGCTCAAATGACTCTTCAAATCATATTGAAAGAGATGGGTCATGAAAATATTCCAATTTATAAAACATGGCGTTTGAATGAACGTCACTATGGAGGTTTAACAGGAATGAATAAAATTGAAACTGCTCAAAAGTATGGAGAAGAACAAGTGCAAATTTGGAGACGATCTTTTGACATTCCACCACCACCAATGGAAAATGACCATAAGTATTATGATACTATAATAAAAGATTCACGGTATGCTACTGATCTTAAATTTGAAGAATTTCCAAAGTTTGAATCTTTAAAGTTGACCATTGAAAGAACCCTACCATTTTGGTATGATACTATCATTCCACAGTTGAAAAAAGAAAAAAAAATTATTATTGTTGCACATGGAAATAGTTTAAGAGGAATTGTAAAACATCTAGATCGTTAGTATTTTATTATTTACACTTAGATAACGATAAGCATGTTGTAAAATTAAAAAATTTGTAATAGAAGAATTATTTATTATAATTACAAGATTTTTAAATTACATATATTGTGTTAGTTTGCGAATTTAAACTATGTACAATATAATTTTATTTTTTTACAGAATTAAACAATAAAGAAATTATGGATCTTAATATCCCAACAGGTATACCTTTTATTTATGAATTAGATGAAAATTTTAAACCGCTTATTTCTATGAAATTCCTTGGGAATGAGGAAATGGTGAAAGCAGCAATAGCATCCGTTGCTGCCCAAGGAAAAGTGAAGTGACAACCTTTCACATAAATAAAATATGATTAAGTTATTTCATTTTATATTTTAAGCTTGTAATTATTTTGTTCTTGTTTTATGCTTGATTAAATCAATTAAAAGAAGAATTAAAAGTCTTAACTATAAAGATGTAAATTTATAAATGTTGATAACTAAACTTTAAAATAGTTGTGAAACTCAATGTATTGTATTCTTATTTTTTAAATAAAAAATATTGATACAATTATTTTTTTTACTGATCTATGAAAACGAAAATGTATAAAACAAAATATATTTTGTAAAATATATTAAATAATATTGAAATATCTTATAAAAACTATCTACCAAAATAGGTACAATTACAAATTTTTATTTATGTTCTTGTAATTTCAAAAATTTATTTAAAACAAATAGTAAGAAAATCAAGAATTTGATAAAATAAAAAATGCTTGTATAAAAAAATGGATCTTTAATAGTTTTCATAAAATGTTTCAAATTTATTTACAAAACCAAGTTTATAATTTAAAAAATTATATGATATATAAGTTTTTATAGAAGTACTTATAATACATAATATAATGTATAGTTATAATAAGTATTTATAATAAGTTAGAAATATGTGAACATAATTTTATGTTTTTGTATATTAATGATTTTTAACTTTTTTTTTTGCAATTTTTTTTTACTGAATGTTAGTGCTAATATAAAAATATTGAGTTTAACTAAAATTAGTTTATAGATATTACTATTTGTTTGTTGTATTAAAATTTATTTAAAATATAAATTAAGAAAATGTATATATTTAATTTAAAAATATTTAAATCATTATTTCATTTTTTACTTCATAGATTAATTTAATTAATTTTTTAGTTTAACAAAAAAATTCAAGTTTTAGTAAAGTAAAAATTATATATAGCTTTCATAAATTTTGTTGGAATATAGTAAATTAAAAGTACTTTAAATGATTATTATTGAAAGATTAAACAATTCTTAAAAACTTCTTTTTTAACATAATAATATTCTTATTTATGTAATTTATTTAAAACAAATAAAAGGTGTTAATTTTAATTTGAAAATTTAAAAAAATATTTGTTTAAAATTTTAATGTATATCAAACTTTAAAAACTATTTCGATATAATTTATTTTTCATTACCCCAAGTCATGGTTATCAAAGAAAATTCGTAACTTTGATAGTTTTTAAATAATTTATCAATGCGAATATTAGCAATTTCATTTCTTTAAGTTAAAAAAAAACGTACCGCCTATATACATATATTAGTTTTGTAATTGGTTTGTGTGGTATTAAAATCACGATACTTTTAACCAAGTATTTTTTTATCCATGTATTGTAAAACAAACTATATGTACCAAATCGCTTCTAGAGGAGTGCTAAGGTCATAGAGCCCGATTAAATAGGATACGACTTCATCAAAAATTAAACTCGTAACTTGTAATTTAAGAAGGGACACACCTAAGATCTATTCTGCATAATTTAATAATGGGTACATTTCTAAACCAATTTATTTTGAATTATTTGTTATAACAAACATATTAAAAAGTACTATATTTTGTGTATGTAATATATTTAAACTATGTTAAAAAATTTTATTCAGTTTTTTAAATTTTAATTTAATTTCGCAAAAATAAAAAACTGTAAATCCAGAAGATCTAAAATTAAAAAATCTGAATTTCTATACTCAAATAAAAAAAATAATTAGATTTAAATTACTAAAATTATTCTTTACATAGATATTTCCAAATTATTTTAAAATATATTATTTAGAGTAAATAAATGTATTACAAAAAAGTTAAAAAAAATTACATGTATTAAAATAACATTTGTTTAATTTTAGAAAGTATATATTTCATCTTTTAATCTGTTAATACTTATAAACATAAATTCTATTATTTAGATCTATTTATAATTTATTTACATAATAGATTATAATAAAATTAATATATTTACAAATAGAAATAGTATTTAGAAAAACAAGTATCAATGGATAATATAAAAATTATCATTAGTATATTTAAATAAAAGTTTTATACTTTATTAGAACTTTCAACTTTAAAATACGAATAGTACAAAAATTAATATTTTTATGATCGTTTATATTTATATATATATATATATATATGTATGATGTTTAATAATTTCAGATTATTACACATATTAATATTTACTTACTTTCCGCATATTTTCTGCATTTATTATCAATAGATTGATAATATAAAACTTCAAATTTTACATATCTTTTATTTTTTTTGAGAAAATCATTTTCTGTTAAATTTATAGCCATTCTGTGAAACATTACAATAATTGTTAGAATAGTAAAAATGGACAGAATTAGAAGTACTAATGATGTATGGATGTGTAGATAGACACTTTTTGGAGCTGATACGTTTTAAAGTTTTAAAATCAGTACAAACTGTCAGTTTTTAAATTAAAAAAAAAATATATGTCAAAAAAAAATAAACAAAATAAAATAATTTTGAAATGTGAAGTCAGCTAACTTTTTAAGCATTTATTTACATTGTTTATCTACACAGTTATTGTTATAATAAGATTATATAGTCTGTTACCTTTACCTTCTCAAATAACTAAAATTAATATTATATGGCTACATTCTATATTACACTCTCTGCATACATATAAAATTGTATTATTTAATATACTTTACTATTCAACATTCAAATAAAGGTTGGCAGATTTTTCGAAATTTTCTATATCGTGAAGTGGTACTATTATTGTATTCAAAATAGAATCTATCTTGATGGAGTGTATTTCAATCACCATTGGTAAACTCATCGATTGAAATTGGAGCTATCTGTAGACTTTATACTTAAATTATAATACTTTCATTGATCTTGTCTAATCATAACAAAATTATGGTGTATAATAAACGATTCTATTCAATTTTTTAATTTTTAAATTTCAAAGAAATTTTTTTTAATTATTTAATACAATTAAAATACAATGTAAAAGAAATTAATATAATTAATAAAACTTACTATTTATATCAAATAAATTAACTTTATATATTAATACCAAAATATTCTAAGATAATTAAAAAAATAAATAAATCAGTTATGTTTATAAATTCAACTTAGTCTTCATGTTGGTAGTGCCTATAACTCTCAAAGAACTTGTAAATATAAAATAAATGCTTATAACTATCAAAATATGATTATTAGTAATTTTTGTTTCTGAATCAATAATAAGATTTGTGCTGAGATTACTATTTATAATAAAATTCTTTAATCGGTACATTATTCTTTATATATTTGTTGAAAACATTCAGGTCTAACATCAAATGAAATCTTTCTTTCTTTTTTTGAACGGTGTCAATTTAAATGAATATAAATTTGTAATTAAAACTGGATTATTAGTTATATCATAATTTTGAATTTATTATTTAGTAATGAAAACTCGAATATTTTAAATTTTATAATTAGTGAAAAAATATAAAAAATATAGTACAATTTTAAATACCATAAAAAATGTATTACTTTTTTATTATATTTTAGTCAAAATTATTGAATAATATAAAAAATAAATCAGTCATTTATGGTATTTTCAATTATAAAATCAATAATTTTATATGAAGTTTTTTATTAATGAAGAATTTTATTAATTAATGGTATATATTTAATATTATTTTTTTTTGCTATAGTTTAAAATGGTTTTGAAATTTAAAAAATTAATATTTACATATTGTATATTATAATATGATTTTTAATATTTTTTGTATTATATTATAATTTTTTATTATTCATAGAATTGTAAATTACTATTCAAATAATAGAAGAGCTTTAAAATGTGAATATTATTCATGATATGAATAAATATGCACATCAATGGTAAATTTCTTTAATACAAATATATAATTTTTGTTCTCTGTATATGAACTAATTTAATTTTATACCATTTTATATGTATGTATAAATATTTATGAAATTTTTCTTATCACGTAAATACAATTGAATTTTATTTTATTTTAAATTTATTATTTTATCAAATTTATATCAATATATTAATAATAATTTTAATTTTAAAAATTTGTTTATTAACTGTATTACCTTGACTAGTTTATAAACTTCCTGTTTTAAATGTATACAATGATATAACCGATGTATCATATAAGTGTATCGTTATCTTCATTCTATCAATAAATTTTTTAAGATTTTTAACTTAGCTATTAATACGGTTGCAAGTGAATGCAGTCATTCCTACTTCTTCAGTTACGTACATATAATGTTAACAAGCTCGTGTATAGAAACTGGCCAAAGGGCAACTCCTCATATGTAATACAACATTGCACAATGTAAAATCTCCCGCTGTTGATTACAAGTTAACCAACGACTCATCAGTCGCTACTTGTTCTTTGTATTATTCAGAAAAACAAATTTATAAAATCTTAAACAATAAGAAGATTGCCACTGTAAGTGAATAATTATTTTTCAAAGTATTTCATACGACTAAATATTTGTTTGTTACACGTATACAAGTAATTTTCAATTTTTTCGATGAGTTATATTGATTTATTTTAGTATTTTTCTGTCTTACCGACTTTTTATTTTATAAAATTTTTTAGTAAATGTCATTTTCTACATTAAAAATTGATGTTTAGATATAAAATTATTATAATATTTGACTTTATAATTTAATAAAGTAATTTTTGAAATATTTCATATATTAATAACAATAATTGAAATAATATAAATATTAATAAATTTTTATAAAGATTTATTTTGAAAAGTATCTTGCATACTTGCCAAAGAGTAGTTGTCATAACCGACTCAAATTTATAGACCCAATACCATTCTTATTTGTAATTTTAATGCTTTATAAAATGATTCATTTTATAATTTCTGTATTTTATAATTAAGTCATACAATATTAATACATTTATGAATTGGTGAAGTATCAGATAAGATCCTTAGAATGTACGCAAAAGAATTTGAACTTAATTGAAAATTATTTTAATAATTACGATCTATAAAAAACATTGATAAATGCTACTAATTTTTGATACTAAAAAATTAAATATATTCAATATAATGAAAATTTTTTCATAACTTTATTTAGATTTTGTTCGGTAGTTTCTTTATGTACATCGTATTTATGATTTTTAATAAAAATATATGTAAGAAAGTTTTTTTATGAAAATGTTAAATTAAAAATTTTAGAATGCGTATAAAGACGAAAAATTAAATAAATTTTTAAAAATGTTTTAAAAAATACGCAAACTAATTTTTAATTTTTTTAAAATAAAAATTTAATATGAAATTACTTTTTTACTATTAATAAATACTAAAATAAAAACTACTTCTTACTAATAATATTATTTTATCTGTATACTATTTTATTATTATTATATTGTATTTATTATAAAAAATAACGATTATTTTTATTAAAATTATGTTGAAATTATTAAACATTTAACATATTTTTATAAATTATTAAAAAAATTAAATTAAAAAATAATTTATGTAAAATATTGGTAAATACACTAGACATAATTGTTTTAAAAAAAACTAATTATTCAAGATGTAAACTAAATATAAATCATTTTAATATTTTTAAATGTTGAAGCTTTTGAGTATAAAAAAGTATGAATTTTAATTGAACAATTTCATTTTACTCACGGTTTTATGTTGATGAACTATTTTTTTTTTTTTTTTTTTTTTGTGAAGATACAAGACTACCAATGGTCAAAGTATGGCTTTTACATGTTATTAATTTCAAACTTTTGTATGATAAAATGCTCATAAGTTCTTCAATGAACAAAGATAAGAGTTTAATTACTAAAAACAAATACACCATTGACCAATAAGTAGTCTAGAGGCGTATTTAAATAAAAAAAACTTGAAATTTATAGTTGCTGGCACAATAAATAGTAAATCTTGTTCCTTAACCCCAAGTTTTTGAAGTTTCAACACCTATTGGAGGGTTGAGAACGTTGAATCGTCCTCTAAAGATTTTTCCAAATATACCTGTTATTGCAAGTATCAGTTGAAGTATTTTTTATATTATTAGTATTCGATATGATCACTCACAAATGTATTAATATGTAACAGATTTCTTGCGGTATGATTTGAGATGAATTACGCTTTAATAATGTCTTAATGCATTTTTGGATTTCGAAATTCACTTTGCACATAGTATTGTTAAAGATAATATTATGAATAAAATTAAATAATATTATCGCTGTTCTTTAAATTATATATTGAAGTTAATTTTTTAATATATCGGCTTTTAGAAGAATATAATAGATTATTTATCTTTTAATTAAAAAATACCAATTTTATTTATCAAGTGATTACAGCTATAAATACATTTTTAATATATGTGTATTTAGAAGATTCTCAAAAATATTAGATTCAACTAATTTTCTTTGGCGAATTAGAATGAAATTGGTAACATAGATTGAAGTTGATCTGATATCTATAAATAATAAATAAACAATAATACATGTACGTTCGCTAAATAATTTTTATTGATCTTAAGGCTATCATTTATTCTGCTATAAATTGTTTGCATACGTCAATGCAATGTTATCATTGATCTTCGACTTACATATGTTTGATTTTTTTAGTATCAAATTTTAAAGTTATAATAATTAAATGTTAATTACAATTACTCCATAATTACTTTTTGATTTTAGTTTTAAAAAAAAATTTTTAACCCGTGTTAAATACTTGTTTTCTATAAATTCAATATTTATGTTTCAAACTTTAATTTATTATTTACGCAAAGAGGTTATTTTATAAAAATATAAAACTATTAAACTATTAATTATAAAAAGAAAGAACATTATAAATAAAAAAAAAACAATACAATTTTCTAAGCTAGACTTATGATACATATACATATGTAGAATTTGAGGTACGTACTTTGATACGTAAATCTCAAATTTTTATTTATATTTGTGATTAAATATTGAATATTAAAATAATTATTTTGTACAATATATTTACTTTTAAGTTATTTAGTTTTTCAATAATAAAATTAATATATCCATAAAAAATAATTTACGTAAAAGTAGTTTTTATCATCAATTAAATATATTGACCATTGTAAACGTAAGTTATATACATTAATAAATAAGCACCGATCTATAAAAATATCTTAAACACTAGAAAACTATGAATTTTATACAATAAAATTTTTCTCTTAAAGAATTCTTTCAAAAAATATTTGGTTTTTCTCAATTTGTTCACATGTCAGTATGTTTAATAAACAAGTATATATTTAAAACTATTTCCATCAATTTATTATAATAATTATTATTAAACATAATTATGTATTTTATTAATTACATCAATAATAAATTTAACTTTAAAATTCTAATGGTAATTTTAATTAAAAAACTTGTTTTGTTAATTTATTGATTTTCATTTTACATTAAAATTTTAATAAAGTTTTTAGTAATATTACAAATTAATCTATTATTTTATAATAAAAATTTTTTAAGGCATGTTTTTATATAATAAAAATCTATAGTTATTACCATCGGTTTCGTAAGGTTTATAATAAATATTTTAAATTAATTTCTCAAATATAAGTAAATATAAAAATAGAAAAAAAGTAAATTCATAAAAATTTTAGGTGATTGTGTATAATTAGTATGTAAAAATTCTTTTATATTACTAAAAATAATAAACTCACTTATTTACTAATATTATATAATTTTATTTCGATTTTTTGTATAGATTTTTATAATACCTAAAATTGTACAATCTTTATAATTAAGAATTACAACAAAAAATAAGTTAATAAAAATTGAAACCTATTTATTATGTAAAATATACTAAGTTTTATTATAAAATGAAATATGAAATATTATTTTAAATTTTGTTTATTTAATAATATTGATTTTTAAATATTGATATAGTTTAATAATGAATAGAGGTTTTAATATCATTTGATTAAAATTTAATTTGATCCCGTAAATTTCAATAGCGATATTTTTATAATCAATATAATATTATGTATAAATTACACAAAAAGATGGAACATATTACTAATTTTATGCTTTTTTTCAAATTCCATATTAAATGAAGAATACGAGGCATCTGATCCATTACTTAATTTTTAATACAGTATCTTTCAATAAAATCTTTTTTATCTGTAACAATTTCGATAATTTTATAGGATTAATTTTAACATAATTATTCAGAAATGACACATTAAATTTATTGACTATACCAAATTATAATTTATAATGAAAATTAATATTCCAGTATTTGTTAATCCAAAATTAACATATTGCTTTCATTATATAATGCTTAGTTGGCTGAATGGGTAATATCGATTGCTTCAAATCATTAGCTAGGGCTTTTAATTATAGGTTCAAGCGCTTATAAGACGACGTTTATTAAACCTGTGTAAGAATAAGCTTGTGTGACAACACAGGATATACTTGTTGACAAGAATGGCTCCAATTGTGTATTTTCAAATAAAATATAAAAAATTTCTTTTATTAGTATGGTTATTTTTCTTATTCGATAAAGAGTAGTAAACTTTTTATAATATTTTTAAAAATCATAATTAGAAATTTTTGCAGATATAATATTTTATTAGTATAATTACTCTATATTTTTTTTTTAAAATTATAAGTTTAATCATTTTAACTTTAAGATACATCTACATATTAAATAAATATTAAAATTTAATTTTTTGTAAGTAAACAATATATAAATTTTATATAAATAATGTATAATGTGAAAACAAATAAAAAAAGAAAATAATTTGATTATATCATTTTTATATATTATAGTATATATAAATTATTATCTATATTCTATATATTAATATAGATTCATTTTTAAAGAATTTAATAAAATTCTTTTTTAATTTGATTCAAATTATACATATAGTAATATTTTAATGATAAGTTCAATAAATTTTAAATTATCTCACTTAAAAATTTTAAAACCATAAAATAATCTGTATAGGAAATTAAAAAATTTAATTAATATAAATTATAATCTTAAATTACTTAGTTTTATTAATATAATAACTGGTTTAATAAATTGATGCAGATAATATAGTTAATATTATAATAATATATATAATTGATTAAATAATATTATTTTTATATTATCTTGATAACAAAGTAACATCTAATATCATGGCCTATACATTATCGAATTGATTATATTCATATTAAGGCGTTGTATTAAAACACATATTCTAAAATATTTTTTCTTAGGTTTTTTAGCGTAAACAAATAATTTAATATTATACAATGATTTTTTAAAATTATATTTAAAAAAATATTTATTGCATGTTATTGAAAATATTAAAGTAATTTAAATATTGAACTATTTAACATATTTGCACAAAGCACATTATTTCAAAATTATCAGGATTTTTGTAGAAAATGAGTGCCTTGTTAAAAATTTATTTTCAGTAAATAATTGACAGTTTCTGCGGTATTCTTTGAAAACAATTTTTGAAAACTTTGTAATTTAACAGATTTTGCACATCGTACAACAGAATATTATTCCAGAATAAAATATTACAGAATTAAACTAAACTCATCAAAAGGTTTTCTATTATTTTTTTGTGTTATATTTATTTATTATTTTATTTATTTTTATATTATTTTATATTATTTTATAACTCCGTACTAAAAAGAATACAAATGATATTTTTCTAAAATAAATTTCAAAAAAGCAAGTCTAAATAGCAGAATTAATCATGTATTATAAATATTATACGATATAAATAAAAGACAAGAAACCAAATATATAAGTAGCATAGTTAATGTTTATTAACATCACTAAGTATATATAAATTATTATGAATATCTAAATAATAATTAATCATTTTCTAGAGATTTCATTAGTTAGCATATCCAAAAAAAACTTTATTATTTTATGTTTTTATTTTAAATTAATCATAATCTTTTTAATTCTTTATAAATAATTTAGAATAGTATCAAATACATTTATGGTATAAAAATTTATTTTTAAGCGTTATTAACATTTTTACATTACTTTAATATATTACTTTACTTTACTTTAATATATTTACATTACTTTAATATATTCTTCTTTAGCATGTTTATATCAATTTAAATTTAACGAAAAAGGCTTACTTTAAAAATAATTATGAAATAAATGAGAAATTAAGAAAACTTCACTAGCGCATACATAAATAAATACATACATACATCGTGCAGCATATATATATATATATGCATATTAAAAATTATTATTATTATTGATACCCGATAAGGACAAAGTCCTTATTTTAAAGCTATTTAGGACTCCTCTGAGTTTGTGAAATCAGAGTGAAGAAAAAAAATTTTTTTTATCTACTTTTTAGTCTTCTATTGTCGTGAAAAAATTCTATACGTAATCACCTTTTCATAATTTAATACAAGGACCTCTTGCTTTTTATTATATAAACTTATAATGAGCAAGTTGTGAAAAGAACTCTTTCTCCCATATTATTGCCATATTGTTGAACGCCGTCATTAAACAAAAAAATCAATGTCAGAATGAATGTAAATATTTTATATATTTTTAAATTTATAATGTTAAGTTATTTTTCAAAGTGGAATTCTTTGTGCAAAATGTAACAGGTATAATAAATTTGAATATAAAATTTACATAGATAATTGTTGCCGATAGAAACTCGATCGTCGAATTCCTAGGATAGTCGAGTCGCGTCATTCCGGGAATTGAGAAAAACATAGCTGTTGTCATGCGAAAATGTCGTCTAAATGACGTCACTAAAATTAACAAACCGTCGTAATAGGATTTTGGGAGAATTCCGTTGCACGAGCTGTTACGTACTGGACGAAAATTAATCTGTAAAAGGGAGAAGAGTGGAAATGTTGATAAACAGGAGACGACAGGAGCCATGCTCACTTAGCTTTTGTTACTCATATCAATAGGCACTTCTCCTCCCTTATTTATATTTCAATATTAATATAAGTGCCGAGAAAAAAACATTTTATAAATTCAAAAGATTTTTTACTGCACCTTAACCATCTTTCTCATTGCGATTCCTATCATTAACAAATTGGTGCCGAAACCCGTGACTGTTACCGGATAACGGAATCGTGAATGAAAAGTGCAGTGAAAACGTGAGTATTTTAAAAAAGAGCAAGAAATAAGACGAAAGAAAGTTCAAGAAGCAATGGAGAAGACGAGGGCAACGAAAAAAAACCAAGGCGGATCATCATGAACACACCGATGAACGGAACAACAGACGATATCGAAAGGATGGAAATTGTAGTCAACGTACAAGGAACGAAGAAGTCCCATCAAGGAAGTCGCGCTAAGAATCGTCGCCGAATAACGCTACATCGGAGGAGCATAGCAACGACGAGGGAAGCGGGCCTATCCAGATAGCCAGTAAGGAAACATCATCAATGCAACGGCTCCACGGGAGACAGCAGCAGAAGAGCAACCGAGGAGCGCCGCCGCCGCCGAAGAAATAAAGCTAATTCAGATCCATTATGCACTTTTAAATGATATAGTTTCTGAGACTTCCGATCCGAAACAAAGGGAGCCAGATGCGAACGCGAGGGAGATTATTGTAATCCGCAAAACCACTGCCGGCAACGAAAAGATGCGAAGTGCAAAAAGATATAATAAGGAAAAAGATCTTCCGATTTTCTCGAGAGACCCGATCGAGTGGCCGCGATTCGAATGTATCTTTAGATCATACCGTACAAGGAGAATTTTCCGAGGAGAAAAATTTCGAACGACTGTATAACGCGTTAAAGGGAAAAGCGAATCAGTGAATTTAATGCTCGCGGCAAACAACAAAGTGGATGAAATTATGCACGTATTAAAAGCCGATTTTGACGATAGTAAGCAAGTTGCGAAAAATATTGTTGCAGAATTAAAAAATTTACCGTACCCAGGCTACGCGGGCTTTTCGATAGTAGACTTTGTGATAAAAATCAGGCACGCGATAACACGTTAAAGAAATTAGGGATGTTTAAAATCTTAAACTCGGATGAGTTGCATGACTGCGTAGGAAGAAAAATTTCAAATAATTACGCGGACGACTACGGCGAGTTCCATGCCGAAAATGCGTCAGAAAAAACAGCGTTGGAAAGAATCTCGGAATTCGTAAACTGGAAAATAAAAAGATTAAAAGCAATAGGAGACGTAACTGTAGGAACTTTTACGCCGTTAATGCAAGCACGCGTCGCGGTTCCGCAAAAAACGAGATTTGCGCTGGAAAACGTGACGTCGGAACGGAAGACTCGGGAGCACCCGCTTAAATCATGTATTGCATGTAAAGGCAGATGCGTTAGCCTGGAAGAATGCGCGTATTTTATAAAAGTGAGCGTAGACGAGCGGTGGTAACTGGTACAGAAACATAGCCTGAGTCATGCTTGCCTCAATGTAGGACACCACGTACTGATGTGCGATGAAGTGAAGCTATAAACGGATGGAAGCTGATCCGTAATTTGTTGAAAAATCCTAGATTATTTCCTAAGGAAAATAAACGCACGGTTAGCGAAAGGAAGTACAACCTAGGTGGAACGCAGTGGTGACCAGGTAGGGAAATATTATTAAAAATAATTCCGATCATGGTGATAGGAAGGAACAGCGGGAAATACATCGCGTTAATAGACAAGGGATCGACTGTAACGTTGATAGACGAAAGTCTAGTAAGCAAAATCGGAACAGACTGAACACCCACAAGCATCGCAATTCAAGAAATAACAGACGGGAAAATAAAAGGAAGGGAGAAAACGGATCTACAAATTAGAGGAATAGGCGAAATAGTACAGCTGCGCGAGGCGATGATAGTGAGAAATCTTAATTTTCCCTACTAAACAATACCGAGCAAAACGAAATACGAGATAGAGAAATGCGAAATAAACGTTCGTTTAGAATACTATCAAAACGCGCATCCGAAAATTTTAATCGGACAGAATAACTGTCACGCAATTACATCGAAAAGGCACATGCATATAATGAGAGCATATTTTGAGTTATAAAATATAAGCATTAGTAATAGAATCCGCGTAAAAGAACAGGAGAACAGCCGTAAAAATATTCAGCAAAACGTCCAGGTATATAGGCGCGGAATGAGAAACGGGGTTGTTGTGAAACGGAGAGCGCCCACCGGAGGTAGGTGGGAGCGGACGACGCGAAAAAGAATCTTCTCGTTAGAAAAGCTTCTAGATCGAGATAACATCTACGCCAAATTCTACTATAAAGATAGGAATCGTTTAATCGAATTAGGATTCGCGAAAAAAGTAGAAAACGTGAGTCCAGATTCGAGAAAGTCACTTTTCTGTGACGCGAGCGCGACGGGATATGCAGCAATATTGTACATAAGGAAAACAGATATGACAAATAGAGTTACCACGTTAATCGTCACGGCGAAGGGGCCCATCGCACCGCTAAAACCCATAATCATTCTGCGCCTAGAACTTCAAGCTGCACTGTTAGGCGCAAAATTAAAAAAAAATTTAGAGAACGACATGAGAATCACCATCACCGAAAAGGTCCTGTGGTTGGACTAGATGTTGGTGTTATCATGGATTTGCGTACGGACAAATACACGACGAACTTTAATAGCGAATAGATTAAGAGAGATCGCCGAATTAATGAAAATTAACAAATGGCGCTGCTTTCCGACGACCAAAAACCCTGCCGATGAGGCTACACGCGTCAAGCCATTACGCCGCGACACAATGTGGTTCGAAGGTCTGCCGTTTCTCCTTCTTGAAGAAAGTAAGTGGCGTTTTAATAATAAAATCAATAAAGCTGGCTTTATTATTAAACATCCGTATATTCGGCTGGTCGGGGTTAATGTTAGCGAAAAAGATTAGAGCGATAACGAATAGGTTAACGAAACGTACCAATGCAAGCGAGGGTATAAGCGATGGCAAGAATTGCAGGTTTCGGACAGTACAAAACGACTCCTTCGAACAAGAGTTGCAAAGTTTACGATGCGGCGTCGGGGTTAAAAGTACAAGAAAAATCGCTACTCTGGATCTCTTTGTAGATAACAACGTCCTTTTAATTAAGAGCATGTGAGCGCGTAGGCTCGTTTGAAAATTATGAATTTAATAATGCTCAGATTATTTTGAGAAAGAAGCATGTTTTCACGAAAGTGCTCCTAAGAAAATACCACACGCATTACTATCACGGGAACGTAGAAACGATAGTAAATGAGATTCGGCAAAAGTATTTCCTTTCAAGATTTGCGATCCGCATTAAAATTAATTAGTTTCCAATGCTTGGGCTACCGATTGTAGCGTGGTAAACCAAATACACAATTAATGGATCCGTTACTCGAAGTACGAACAGCATATTTCGAAAGCCCGTTTAATCATTGTAGTTTGGACTATTTCAACTCCATATAAATAAAGATCAGCAGACGTCGTGAGAAAAGGAGGGAAGCGCTCTGTCTCACAACCCACGCAATCCATCTAGAAATCGCGAGTAAGCTAGACAACTAGTAAGCTAGTACATCCACGTGCATGTATAACGACAACGGCCGAAACTTCATAGCTGCGAGTAAGAAATTGAGGCAGGCGATTCGTCGAATTGACAAGAACAAACTGCACAAATTTACGAAAAGCAGGAAAATTTATTGGTGCTTTAATCCACCACACGCGCCTTACTAGGAGTATGAAAATAGCACTGAAAACGATTCTACGTGAGGTGTTGTACACCACCTTTACAGAAATTGAGCATTCCGTGAATACGCGACCGCTCACGCACTTTCCTGTTGACTCGCTTACCCCCAATCATGGTTTAATAGGAGCGTCGTCCGGGGAACTCAGGTTGGGCAAGTATCACAGAGAGAAGCTCGGCATCTGTAGGCGATGAAGGATCGGACAGCAATACGCGTATTCCTTTTGGAAGCGGTGGCTAAAGGAATATTTACCTGACCTGATTCCAAGATTGAAATGGAATGCGAAGGGTGAAACGTTACGACGTGGAGACTTGGTCCTGATAGTCGATTATCAGGTACCGAGAAACAGTTAGCCGAGAGGAACGATCGTGAAAACCTTCCTGGGGAAGGACGAAAGATACAGATCGTGGAAATAAACCGCGACGGGAAAGTGCATGCGACCAGCGCACCGGGTTATGAAATTATTAACTTCGTCCGGCGTTTAGGGAAATCAATGCGTCGATATTGTAAGTCGAAGCAGCAGAGAAAACTCTTAAATATAAGTTTAGAATTAAAATAATAAAATTTGTATTTGGGTATTAAGTATAATATGAAGCATCGTATAAATTATGTAAGTTTGGGTCTTCTACCCAGAAGAGGTGCTGAAAAATCATATATAAAAAAAAACGACGTGAACGACTCCGTACTGCGAAGAAGGCCCAAGAGCCATTGAAGGACATAAATGCGCCAGCGTGACGTGAAATTGTAAACGTCGAGCGCAACGCCTCGACTCCCTGGCGACTACGCGCTGTGAAACCGGCGAGTCAGACCGCCCCATCACTTTGTACTCCGCTCGTACTCTCTCTCCGTCGCCTCGCGCTCTTTCTACTCTGCCACATACCTTCTCTCTCTCTCTCTCTTACTGTTCTACTCACAATGCGTCTGTCGCTCTTTCCTGATCAGCTAACGGCTATAGTAAGACACCAACTCACAGACAATAAAGAACACTCTACACTCACTATACACACCCTATTACTCAAAGATGACGCATACTAACAGACTGTAATACTACGTTTAAATTTCTGCTTCCATTTTCGTTTATCTTTATCTCACGGCTTTTCTCTCTTTCTCTGGGGTTTATGTAATTGCTCTCTCATTTATTTTCACTCATATTCATTCTCTCTTCGCTGTCTTCATCCATTCCTTCCCTCCTACTAAAATATCCGACTTCGTGTAGGTTATGGAGCCTTCGTGAAGGGAAGAAATGTACGGATACCCGGAAACGCATATTTGGGAAATCTGAGCCAGTAGAAATATAAGGTTCAGCGGGATATTGATATATCTCGTACACGAGGCATACCCCGAGTCCGGGGTCAGTTGTGGATTCCCCGAGCTATCGTAGCTGATCTGTTGTGACGGGGTGCGAAAGAGATGGAACGGTGTGCTTGGCTAGACCGTCGCGCCCGGCGATAACGATACTGGAAGGACGGAGTCGATGACTCCTTATCGCCGTTACCACAACCAAATAGCACGCTGATAACCAGAAATAGGAGATTCTTCCATAAACATCTGGGCGAAAATTGAGTAGACATTTTAGTAGTCTATAGGCTTTTCCTTCTGTCACGGCACGCAGAGGTTCTGTAAGCTGAGAGACTGAAACTTAGTTGGATGACCTCGAACTTGCAAAGCATTGTAAATGGCGAGAAGTAAACTTGCGCACAGTGGGAAGAATGTTGCCGATAGAAAGTCGATCATCGAATTTCTAGGAGAGTCGCGTCGCGTCATTCCGGGATTCAGAAAAACATAGCTGTTTTCATGCGAAAATGTCGTCTAAATGACGTCACTAAAATTAACAAACCGTCGCAATAGGATTTTTGGAGATTTCCGTCGCGCGAGCCGTCACGTACTGGACGAAAATCAACCTGTTAAATGGAGAAGAGGAGAAATGTTGATAAACAAGAGACGACAGGAGCCGTGCTCACTTAGCTTTTGTTACTCGTATCAATAGGTACTTCTCCTCCCTTATTTATATTTCAATATTAATATAAGAGAAAAAAACATTTTATAAATTCAAAAATTTTTTACTGCACCTTAACAATCTTTCTCATTGCGATTCCTATCATTAACAATAATTTTTATTTTAAAGCTAAATCATGAATTCAAAAAAACTGAATTAAAATAAAATATAATCTTTGTAATAATTTATTTAAATTATATTTAATAAATACAAAAATCTGAATCAATGGTTATTAAAATTATATTATTATTACAACATAGAGATAAAATTATTAAAAAAAAATGTTTATAATCTAGTTTTTCATATCTTAATAATAGTGATCACGAATTTTTTTTATTAATATATAATTTTTAGTTGTATTAATAACTAAACGATATAATATAATTTTTAGCTTTAATTTAATTAATTAACGGAATACATTATAATAAAACAGTCACTGATATAGTTTAATAGCTTCATTAGTTATGAGAATTACCATTATTCTATTAAACACGAGAATATTACTCTGGTTTCATAAGAGCATAATATAATAGTACCATGGATATTGCATAGCTAAATATAGAAAAATATTTAATTAAAAAAATTAATTAATTTAAGAAATATAGAATCAGCTTTACATAACCCCTGCATTTAGTGATTCCAATTAGCCTTTATCCAGTAATTATTTGTATCATATTGTCTAATTTAATTTTTGTTAATGTAACTGTAATATTGCTTATCAAACCAACTCTTTACAAAACATCATGAGATACTGTCTTTTCTGAATTTAACTCATTCAGGTAATGGTTGCAAGGTTGGATAAAGTATAAGTAATAAAGTATAAGTTGCACTTAATTTTTCCGATTTTATACTCTACGGAAAATTCGTATTCTTCCAATTTTAGTCTCCATTCAAAAAGTCTTGAGCTTGGATCTTTCAAATTGAATAACCATAGTAGTGATTTATGAGAGCTAATTATTTTAAATTTTCTCCAATATAGATATGGTCGGAAATGTTTTACTGCCCATACTACAGCAAGCAATTCTCTTTCAATAATAGGATAGTTCGATTCGCCATGATTTAGAGTTCTACTAGCGTATGCTATAGATTAATCTTGTTTTTCGTTCTTCTGTAATAAGACAGAACCTAATGCAAAGTCTGAATATTGCAAAATAGGGGCGGAAGTTAATTGCGTTTTTAGATTTTCAAATGATTCTTGTTGCACACCAGCCCAATTGAATTTTACGTTTTTTTTTTAAGAGAGAAGTTAAAGGTTTTATAATTTCACTGTAATTTTTTATAAATTTTCTATATCATCCCGAAAATCTAAGAAAAGATTTTATGCCTTTTTGATTAATTGGAGCCGGGTAGTTTGTTACCGCTTTAATTTTTTCCGAATCTGTTTTTACGCTTTCATCAGTTATATAATAGCCTAAATACATTACATCGCGTTTTAAAAATTCGCATTTATCCGGTTGTAATTTAAGATTATGTTCATATAACCTTTGAAAAATTTCTCCTAATTTTTTTTGAGTTTCTAACGAGTTCGCATAACAAATAATATCGTCTAAGTAGAGTAGACAGTGAATTCCTTGGATTCCAGCTAATGTTGTTGACATTAATCGAGAAAAATAGGCAGGAGAATTTTTTAAACCGAAAGGTAGACGAATAAATTTGTAATGCCCGAAGTTTGTTGAAAAAGCAGTTTTTTCTTTATCTCGAAGATCCATTTTTAATTGATGAAACCCTGATGTTAAGTCTACGGTTGTAAAATATTTTGAATTTCCTAATTGGTCTAAAATTTCGGAAATATTTGGAATGGGGTAAGAATCTCCAATTATTTTATCATTTAGTTTTCGATAATCTATTACGATTCGCCATTTTTTATTTCCCGAGGCATCTAGTTTTTTCGGCACGACCCAAAGAGGTGAATTCCAGGGTGACTTTAAAGGTTGAATAATATTGTTTTTTAGCATTTCGTTTATTTGTTTTTTAACCTCATTTTTATGACATTCCGGGTATCCATAAATTTTTGAAGTTACCGGATATAGTTTCGATTTTATGAGCCACTGTATCTGTGTAGCTGAGAGTATCGCCTTTAAAAAAACTCTGGCGCAATTTTTTCAATTTCCACAAAGGGAGTGTGAATTTTTACATCGTATTCGTTTGTATTTAATATTGAAGTAATTGCTTCACCGTTTTTATTGACTTTAATTACACTTTGGTAGATATGAATACCATTTTGTATTAATTTTTATTTATTATGCCCTTTGTTAATTTTGTATTTAAGATATTTACTTTGACGAATGTCTCAGATCTAGCAGGAATTTAGTTATTTTGTTATATTTATTCTCAATTGGAGGAATTTTTTCTCGTTGAAGGTCGCTTTATAAATACTCAAAGGTATTTCGTTATGATTTACCTTAATTACTTATTGTTGATTATCTATGATTAGGCCTAAATTCATGATTCTGTTGTTCTTTAAAATTCCCTGATAAAGTATTGGAAAATCATTTACGATATGGAAAATAGTTTCGTAGGTATTGTTATTAATTTTTATATTGATAAAGCAGTATCCTATTGTTTTAAATCTTTCTGTAGACAATCCACTAATATCGATTTTAATATCATCATAATATATGGTGTTTTTTACAAAATTTGAAGTTTTATCATGGATACGTTTGCACTTGTATCGACTAGTAATTTTATGTTTGAGTTTAATTCTTTAATATCGTAGATTTACAGTAAATTTAGCGGCTGTTAATTGTAGTGAATTATTTAATTTATTAGTTAAATTTGTGTTATTTATTATTGTGTTGCCTCCGAAGTGTTGAGTATCTTTCGTTCGGCTGTAACCAAAGAACGATTCGAGTTTAAATTATGTGTTTGTACTGAGTTTGGGTTTATTATTTTTTGGTTAATGTTCGAATATGTTTGATAAATTTGTCTTTTGTTATTGTCATTATATTGTTTTTTTCTACATTCTTGTATCTCGTGAACATTATTTTTACAATAATTACAAAATTTCGCACTTTGCCTAGACCCATTTACATATTGATTGTTGTTAACATTATAATCTCTTTCGTTAGATTTTTTTTTTGCATTCAGATTCTAAATGTCTGAATATTTTGCAAAAGTTGCATTGTGTAGAGTAATTCGAATTATTTTGGAATTTATTGTGATTCATGTTATTAAAGTTAAATTCACATTGAAATTTAGATACCCGGTTTTTTAAAATTTCTACAAAAATTTTGTGTTCGATAATTTCGTTGTTCGTCTGTCATTTCCGAATGTTTGTGCATAGTTTCTGTTTGAATCGCAATTTCTGTTGCTTGTTCTATATTAGCGGGTTCTCGAATCATCACAAACATTAAAATTTCTGATTTGAATTCCTCTATGAAGGCGCTTGATGTTTGTTTTTTTAATTGTTTAATATAAATTTTCTTTTCGTTTTTTTTCAAGATCGTCGTCTAAATTACTAATTATTTCTAAATAATAGTTCTTAAATCTTTGAGAGTATGTTAGAACGTTTTCGTTGTATCCCTATTTACACGAGGATAATTCGATCAATCTTTGTTTTACTGATTTTTTATCAGTGTAAATTTGTTTTAAGTATGTTTTAGACTGTTCCAATTTTCAAATTCTCGATTAATAAGTAAGTATGTGTTCCGCTTTTCCCGTAATTTTAGTTTGTAGCATAGAAAATAATATATTCTTATTTTCTTCTTTAGTTATTAATTTAAATGGGATGTCGCAATAGTTACAAAATCTATGCAGTTTTGTTCTGTTGCCGTTAAATTCCAGTATTAAATTGAAAGCAGTACATATGGTTGTCGTCATTTTTGTTAATAAAAAAATTTTGCGCTGATTTAATAATTTCATATTTCATTTTATATTATGCGTATACGTAAAATTTACGGTTGAATCGATAAGTTCTTTATTACTGATATAGATTCCGATGGAGCAGCCTTAAAGTTCATTTGTTGTATTTAAAATAATCTGTTTAAGTTTTTTTATATTTTTTTTTTGAAGTTCGTTTAATGACTGAATGTTTACAGTAACTTAATTTTTCGAGTTTTAAGTAATGAGTAATAGAAATATCATTTGTCGTTGGTTCCTTTTATGTAATTCGAGTGTTTGGATGTTCTCATAAAATTAAAATTTGCTTATTTGATGTTCTAGATAAAATGCAACGTATATCAAATATAATATTCGGCTGATTAGTCTCTTTTTAAATGAAGAATTTATTATTATTTCGAAATTTCGATAATTCGTGACTAATGTAAAAAATTGAGAACATGATATTTGAGTTCTTAGCGGTAAGTGTGTCGATTTGTAATGTTCTGATATTTCCGTATGTTTGTTGAGTTATTTGAGAGAATGCATAAATGGCATGTAAATATGTAAGTACATTACAGTTGTTATAAATACAAAGAATAAAAAGATGAAAACACCATTTTTCTATAATTGACATAATTTGAAAATTCTATAAATTTCTGTACATTAACTTTATGCACTGCTTATTTTGTAGAATAGGAGAGTTTCAATGACGTGCCAAAAATAACGGAAACGGCGACTTTCAATTTTTTTCAAATCTGTTAATCCTTTAAGTATCCATACTCATAAAATAATTCCTCCGAGTTTGCAGAACTTTTGTAGTCTACAGAAATTTTGTAGATTGATTTTTTTTTAGATTTGTAACTTTATTACCTTTACTTAGCTGAAATTTGTATACTTGAACATTCAATTATATTAATAAGTTTTTGCGCTAAATCATTAAAAATTTCACGTTTTCGATTTTTTAAAACAATTGTAAACAAATATTTTATTTATAAATTTTTGTTAGAATATTTTACAGAAAATTCACTTTTATTTTAAAAAACTTTACATGGCAAATTTTTACGATAAATTGTCTACAACACTAAGTTAAATACTTTTATGAAATTTACTAGTAATTTTATAAAGAATAATAAAATTACTGATCCCGCTAGATAAAACTATATTTAATTAATATTTTAAGAATATTATTGTTTTGCTATAGACAATTAAAAAAAAATTGAAAGGTTTTAATGAAAATATGCAACATAGAAATATTTTATAATTTATATTTTTAAAATTGTCTTTATCCATATGTTAAAAAAGTCTTTGTATCATAATATAAAAAAAATTATTTTAGATGTCAGGTGTTTCGGAAAAACAAACGCAGTACCAAGCAGTTTATCATCATTGGTTTTACTGTCATGAAATGGAAGCGAAAATATTTTGGTACCCATTTTCCATGCATGACAGTTTAAACCTTGAGAAAATCTACAATTCGAACGAGATTAATTCAGAAACAAAAGTAGCCACCGATGGAGGCAGATATGATGTAGAAATTTTAAGGTAAAATCAATTAACTAACATATAAATTTTATATATTGTATTAAAGAATTTTAGGAATTTTTAATTTAAATTGTAGATTAATTATAATTTTTGGAATGGTAATTTATGAAATAAAATATTTTGAACTTCTTTTATTAGATATCTGTCAAAAAAATGATAAACGAAATGTTTTCCAAAATTTAACCCAATATCTCCTTCCACGATCAGTCAATCCTTATGATTGTAAAATATACAATATAAAAACATCAGATTTCAGATCATTATTGAGATTATTATCAGATTATTTCTCTATTGAATACTATTAAAGCCTAATATTCGACTCGTTAATAAGGTTCTCCCTAATGATGAAATCCTACATAAGCTTAGGTCTCAAAATCTTTGTGTCAATCCCATCTACCAGATGAGAAACTATGATAAAATAGGCCCCTCATAAAGATTCACTTAAATTCCACTTTTTAATAAAAAAAATATTTATTACTTCCTCACTGAGTGAAATCTTAATATTACTATCAAAATTAACATGAAATTCCTTTTTACCTAGTAACGCAAAAGTTGTTAAAGGTCTGTTTTTTCTGCGTTTTTTTATTACATTATTGCTACTTCTCTTGTCATCGTATAGCACGTTCCGCTAAAGTCACAAAGAGTAATGCGTTTTTAACAATTGTTCATTGTATTAAAGGTGTTAATCTTTAAAGTTACATCTGATTCATTTTAATGTATTAAATTTATCCTTTTCAAGACATTATTGTACAAATAATTAAATATATACAATTATCGCTTTAATTTTTCCTTAATAGTTCATATTTTTCTTCTTTGAAAGAATACCCAATTTCATTAAGTTATCAGGAGGTATCTACCACGGAAACATTCAATATACTCATCTAGATAATCCTATGATTATCTATACTGAAGAAATTATATATATGACACGAGGAATAAAATAGTTGCTCTACGGTCTTTACCTTTACCGAGTACGATACCTTTAAGATCTTTTTTATTGGATTTCACTAAATACCAGTTTACGGTAGCCAAGTAAGACTCTTTTTTCTCGGAAGTAATAATGATCATTCTAGCAAGCATTGATAATTCAACTTTAAATGTAATTAAGAAGAATAGTTTCTCAATTATAATCAGAAAGTCAAGCAATACGATAGCTCTTCGAGACAATTAGATCTTCAAAAAATTAGCACACTTGCCTAAACTCTCTGAAGAGAACGGATAAGGGTTACCGAATCCATTTGTTCAGTGCTCTGTAATAATAAACTGTTTCTAACTAAAGTTGAATGAACTATATATAACTTAAACCCATGAATTATCTATTTGCTCATATCTTGGAAATTCGAACAATTGCATTCGCTCTCCTTAATAAGAAGGTGCCAAGTAAGTAGAAGGAAAAGCAAGCGGAAATCTTGATAGATTTTTTCACAATCTTTGTACAAAACTATGTAGAGTACTTAGCTTAATTAAGATGAATTCGACACTATACGGCTATAACTTTCAATCACTCCATTTCATAAGAATTTAGAATATTTCCTCTTCAGCGACTCTAATTTCACGTAAAAAAGTAATTTATCAAATCAGAGTCTTGCACCTTTGAACATTAGGCGCATTTATTTACCTTGCATGTATATTCCATTTATTATATTAAATTAATAACATCATATATTAAAATTTTTTAATATAATTTTAATTTATTTGAATAAGTAAAATTGCATTTACATAGAGACTCCTTCAATATGCTCGTAAAGCTTACCATAATGTTATCATAAAGAGATTTACAATCTCAATTGTTTAATATGCCCTTTAATAATTTTTTAATACCGAGTACTTCTCTTTTAAATTTTTGACTCGACAGAAAATTTAGCTATTTTTCAAACATGATATATAATTTGTAAAATATGTTAACATACCATAATACAAAATACATGAAATTCATTTGCTTTTTATTTATTATATTTTTAATTAAATATAGTACAAAAATTTTTTTTATTTTTTATTTTTATATCTGGAATGTCTATTTTATAATTTTTGTACATAAATTTAACTTTTATATTACTATATATCTCTATTATAGCAGTATATAACTACTAAATATTAATTTATTAATGAAAACTCTTTAAAAATGAGTATATAAATCAATTTAATTTTAAACAACAGTGAAATTTTATAAAACTTTTTTCAGTTAATTATACTATATATATAGATAATTTATTGTAAATTTATTAACCAATCAAGAAATTTAAGTATCAAACTATAACTGTACTAACAAAAATATAAAACATTTCTATAAAACAATAATAAAAAATTCAAAAAAATTTATTAAATTATTATTTATATAC
Organism: Platyscapa corneri; assembly: GCA_018907185.1. Classification (NCBI taxonomy): domain Eukaryota; kingdom Metazoa; phylum Arthropoda; class Insecta; order Hymenoptera; family Agaonidae; genus Platyscapa; species Platyscapa corneri. The sequence goes on along the minus strand of JACCHW010000093.1, from coordinate 699,364 downwards.
TAATTCCAAAAATAATAAATTTTTAATAATATAAGACGTCAGCGCTCATCTGTATATTGGTCCAGTCCGATAACTGAAGTTCGGCGTTGCTCATGGTTCTATAAGGATCCGGCTGAATCACGTTATACGCCTTATGATGAAAGCATATCCACCAAATTAGAAGATGAATTTAAACAGGCATCCATTAGTAGTAATTGGAATAGACGAGTCAATCTTAATAATGGCGAATACATTATTTTTCATAACTGTAATGTACAAATACACTATCATCAATCAACTACACCTGATCTTGTTGCCTCCTGGAATAATAACTCTGTAAGTTTTGTTTACTCTTATATTATTGACCTACATTGTAAATAATTTTCAAATTTCATAAAATTCTTATTTCTTGCTTATTTTTACGTAGTTTTGAATGGTAATTGATTAAACAAATATTAGAATTTTAAGAAATAAACAAATTTTATATTACATTATATTTATAAATTCAATAATGTATTTTTTGTTGTGATAAATATTTAATTTAAGTCCTTATTTTTATGAATTTTATTATATAAGTATTAATTAAAATGCTTCTGTAATATATTTTCAATTATTTTAATTATATGTTTATTTAATTAAAATAGCGAACTTTTTTTGATGTAATACAAACTGAAAAGATATTATACAAGTAATTAAGTACTGTAGTAAATTAAAAAAAAATTATTATAAAAATGAATTTCACCCTTAATTATTATTAATTTACTAAAAAACACCATTAGTAGTATTATAAAAAATTTAATCTCAGTAATTATGAATGCTTGTGTATAAATCTTAATAAAATACTGTAACTTTTATAATTTATTAAATGAAACATAAATTTTATTAAAATAAATTATTTTGCAGAGTTTTATTAATTTTTATAGTATTTATATTATTTTTCTTAGCTACTGAGAAAACCATAAAACTACAAATAATAATTTCGTTTTTTATAATTTTTATCGATGGTAACTCGTAAACAAAAATCAATGAACACGCATGATACTTTTGGAACTCTGAAATATGGTAGAGTTTAGAAGACAATACATATCAACAAGGCACTCCGGTTAGTCCACGCATTGTTAAACGTGGCATAGATGAATTTAACATCGATGATGGTGAACCTGAAAAAGTTGATCATCTTCTTTTTCTTGTACACGGTATTGGCTCTGTTTGTGATCTTAAATTTCGCACTGTTGAAGAAGTTGGTAAGTTTAAATATAATTATGTGTAGAAATTTAAATTACCATTTAGATACATTATTATAAAAATAATAAAGAATAGTATTAATCGAAACTTTTATTAAAATATATATTTAATTTTTTAATTTAAGTAGCAACAGATTTACATAACAAGAGAAAATAAATTTGTATTGTTCTTATACTACAAGATTAAATTTATTTATACTCATTTCAATTTTCTTATATATTATAAATATACCTTTATATTAATTTATTATTAATATACATTTTTGTTAAATTATAAGTTTTAGTATAAAATTTATGAATCATTTCTAATTTTAATTTTATCAATGTCACAGAGAATATCACTTACTTTAAATTATCGGAATAAAATGACAATAAATAAACTATTCTTATTTTTTTATCTAATAGCAAGAAATTTACTGCATTCATATGCTTAAAAAACCTTTTAATTATAACTTATCGTGTACAACATTCATTTACAATATATATTATATGGTTTTGCTAATTCGTGAACTTTCGTTGGGCGTTCAGCGAGAATCTTACAGTGGACCTATTAAACAATTTCTTCAGTAATTACCTATACACGGTGATTTATGCCTTATTTAATAAAAACAGATGTACATCATCGTTTAAATTCATTGAATCATTGAGCTCATAATTTGTTATGGATGTCATAGATAAGTACATGGTCCCATAACAGCATCCAAATTGGCTTTTATTTCTTTCTACGTTTTTCTATAAAAAAATAAAAAGCGAATTACGAATAAACATTATTATATTGAAACTATTTTGAAAAACATTAAATATGTTTCATATAAATAACTATTAAGTTGAAACTAATCTGTGAATAAATCTGAAATTTTGAATAGTTATTTAACAAACGGTACTATACGATGATGATGAAAATTTTCTTTACAAACACTTTCCTTGAAACAAAGATACATATTAGTCCTTCATTGAACTTTGTGTCTGTGTGTTCAAATACTTTTCTACATCAATCTTTAGTCAATTTTAACATACAGATTTGCCCTTTAAAATCATAAAATTCTCAAAATTTTGAAGTAGTTACAACTCAAGAGGAAGAGTAACTGGTAGAGTGCTGTTCATTATTACGTCTTATTATATAATATTGTTCTAATGTGCTTCTTTTCAAAGGTTAAAGATTCATTTCGAAGCCTATATTAACATTTAACATTATCTACTGTTCTGAACTCATGTTTTTTTGAATTACTATATGTATTCATTATATATTTGTACAATAATTATATGATACCGCAGTAATTATTAGAATGTTGTTAATGTTTTAAATCATAAAATGGTAAGGTTATTTTTTTCATCAAACTTTTTACCAACAACAAAATTAATTTTGCATTTATCTACTAATTTTTAGGTAATCTATTTTTGAAACTTTAATTTATATTTATAGATTTTTAGAATTATTCTGAATTAATATTCTTTTGTATCTTTTTTTTATTATTTTTGTCACGTTCTTAGTTACCAAAGTTCAAATTTCTCAATTTATGCGTACTTTTAAATACGCTTCTCTGTATATTTGTTACTATTTATGTAATTAATTTTTACCTATCAGCATTCTTTTTCATTACTATAGTATTGTTATTCTTCTTGATAAAATACTTATTTATTTATTTAAGTAAATGTCAAATACTAAAATTTGCTTCAACACTAAATTCTGTTACTTTATGTATTCTATACGTATTTTTAATAAAGATTACCTTTTTTTACATTCTTAATGTCTAAAATTATAGTAGCATACATTTTTAGTTATTATAATTATAGTTATTGAGAAGTAACATTAGGAATTTTTTTATTCTAAAATCTTTATACGAAAAATATATTAAATAAATATTTTTAATACTTTTAATAATAGTAATAATTTTTAATTAAAGATATTTGTGTAAGTTCCCTCGTGATTAAGTCAATTAAGAAAAGAAGATCATCTACATGAAGAATTCTCTGTAGATATTCAAAAAAATATTGTATTTAATATATATAATTCTGTATATATAATCCTATTACAGATTGAAATTTATTTTTCAAAATCTTAAACTTATTAAAAAAAAATTTTAATACGATAACGAATAGTTACAGAGAATTATTTTATTTTTTTATAGTGGATGAGTTTCGTAGTATATCATTGCAATTAGTACAATCTCATTATCGAAACTCAAGTGAACATGGGATTGTAAATCGTATTGAGGTTTTGCCGATTTCTTGGCATGCTACGCTTCATTCAGGTATCGACCAAAAACTTCAAATTATCACACTTGGAAGCATTCCAAAGTTGCGCCACTTCACCAATGATACCCTTCTAGACATCTTGTGTTATACAAGTCCAATTTATTGCGAAACTATAATGCAGACTGTTGGAAACGAGTTAAATCGACTTTATGCACTCTTTAATCAAAGAAATCCAGATTTTCAAGGTAATGTATATTTGGGAGGACACTCATTAGGGAGTTTGATTGTATTTGATCTTCTTTGCCATCAAAAGCCATCTTCAGCTGAAGATACAATTAAAAAAATTGAAGATAATGAAGAAAATGTAAGTATTAATTTTTTTAAGTTCAGAAAAAATTGTTTACTGTTGGATAATATAATTTATTTTAAAATTATTAATAATTAAACATGTATTATATATTTATACGGTAAAGAAACTTTTAAAATAAATTAATTAAACTTAATCGATAATTACTAAAACTTTCGACATTTAAATTGTATTATCAATAAGAAACAATTAAAAAATGTTAAAAATAATCTATAATAATACATACAATATAAACAATTATTTTATTTGATTATATACACATGTTAATTTAAATTTTTTTCGAATAATAAATATTGTTATTTTTTATAAAATAATAAAAAATTGATCGATTCTTACAAAAATTTTTAATAAAAATTTTAATAAAAATTTTTGTAAGATAAAAAATATATTATTTAAAAATCAAAATATTTTATTATAACTTTGAACTATTTCAGAATAAAATCGGCAAACACTGTGTAAAACCTGTAACTGATCCAGTATTAAAACGAAAGCTTAGTAAACAAGTGAACTATGTGATGGGCACTGCCGGAACCGGTCAGCCATATATTAATTATCCTCAACTTACATTCAACCCAAGTGCTTTTTTTGCTCTTGGAAGCCCAATTGCAATGTTTGTAACGATACGAGGAATCGACACCCTTGGTGAAGATTTTGTTCTTCCTACTTGTCCAGCTTTTTTCAATATTTTTCATCCATTTGATCCTGTAGCTTATCGTATAGAATCTCTTATAAATCCAGAGGCACACAATTATAGACCTATGCTGATTCCTCATCATAAGGGACGAAAACGAATGCATTTAGGTACGAAAATAAAATAATAAGTTATATTTTATCTTTAAAACGTGTACATTTTAACAAATTTTTTAAGAAATATTGAAATTGGAGAATTAAAAGTACAATTGAAAAAGTCAAAATAAATAAATATTGATAAATATTTTATTTTTAACACATTATACGTTTTTAATACGTAATATTTATTTCTACAATATTTATATAACGTGATAACTCGTAAATTATCAAAATTATCAAATATAGAACTTTTCATTTATTTATCACATAGATGATAATACTTTTTATGAAATATTGCAGTTTGAAAATTATCTAAGATATTTTTTTGTACGAGAAACTTTAAAACGATTTGAATAAATTGATACAAATTTAATTATAGATAGTTCTAAATTTTTACGTTAACCTTTCATTTTTTACAATATTTTTATAGAAATACTTAACTCTTAACATATTAAATTTTAAATTAGCTAATAATGTTAAAACAATGTAAATTATAATAAAAAAATAGTTTATCATAAATTTACTTTAATTAATTAATTTACTTACGAGATTTACTAGTGTATTTCGTTTCTTAGTTTGAAACTATATCTTAAAAAAAATCGTATAGATTTAGATCTTTAAGACATCTTTATAAAAAAAATGTTTTCAATTATATATGATAATATAGAACGTTGAAATACCTGTATATTATCAAAAGAATAAATATAACATGTAAACAATTATTAAATTTATAATATACATATTATAGATATAGTATAGACAATTGTGGATGTAAAAAAAAACAATTTTTTAATTGTAAATTGTACTGGAACAAATAAAAAGGAAAGAATATATAATATACAATTAAAAAAGTTGCTAAAAAAAATATAATTTAATTGTTATGAAATGTTTAAAAATTGGATTGTTTTAAAAGCTTACAAATAATGAGAAATTAATTATACAAAAATATTATTTTTTAAATAAAGTCTGCCTAAGAAATCATTAAATTTCCCGTTGAATTAGAACTAAAATGATAAGAATTTAATGACTCAATAATTATTAAGTGGAATTAAACTTTATATTGTACCGAGGTAGTAAATCTCGTATCAATTAGTTGAATAATACTTAATGAGTAAATTTACTAGATTTTCTTTTTGTGAGGAACTATTTACTCGAATGAATTATGATTGAATTAAATACTGTAATGAAGAAACAACACAATGTTACTGATTGCCACTTTGTAAAATGAATAGTTGCTTATAAATACTAGTGGTTGAACTGACAGCTTTGGAAAAGTTCATTTCCTTAACATTTCATAAAATACTTCTAGTATGAATTTAAAAATTTGCAACTTTATTACTTGTATGAAAACTGTATTTCTCTCTCTCTCTATCTCTCTCTCATTGTTTTTGAGTATTATAATTGAAACGAATTTTGATAATTCAACTAATGAATAATTCTAATATTATTTTATTGTAGTAAGTTGAAAATAACGTTGTAGATACAATTTAATGATTACTTGGTTAATTTTGAATCTATTGTTCATGATCAAGTTTTTTATATTCTAATAAGATTTCCTTATTAATGAGGTCGAATAAGAATCATTTAACTAATGAATTTATAAATTATACTCAATTAGGTGTTTGTTCGATTTATGTTTTCACTTTTGAAGATATTAAAGTGACTTTTTAGTAATACACATTGCCAACTACTGATATCGTAGGTTAGAGGAATTGGCAGTGATAAAATAAAAATGTTCGTAAGATTCCTTTAACTTTGTTTATTTTTCTTTTAGATACTGAAAGTTTCACAGATAGTAACAGATAGGTTGCTTCATCATGACAGAGCAAAAGGGCGAAATATTCCTTTCGCCAGGCTTTTATACATTTTTTCCGGTTTCCTTCGTCTTTCTTCTTTCTTTACAACATATTGTCATTAAATTATTCTAAGTATTCTCTAGTTTTCTGAAATTTTCGGTAATCTACGGTAATAGACGGACGATTAGATCTTAGCCCGTTTAGTTTCCTTTCACGCAATAGTTTTCATTTCCACTGAATTTGATAATACTTCAACCTAAGTAATAAATCTAATTACTCGTTCTAGGAAACGCTCATTTTCTTTTCAGTCGAGGACAGTCCCGTTCGCGCGTATTATTGTTACCATTTTATTGTTATTGCTAATCTTAAGTAGTAAATCTAATCTTATGTAATAAACCTAATCGCGCAGGCAAACTTTTTGGGCATTTTTTACCGAGAATCATTCAGTTCATTTCACAACGGTCGTCCCGGTCGTTCAAATGTACTCAGGCACCTGCCAAGTAGCCACGGGTTATTCTATGGTGAACACACATTATTTGAGAAGATAATAAACAATTTTTTTGTAAGTCATTAATTTCTTCTCATTTAGTTTGAACTCAATATTTTCGAATTAAAATTATTGGATTGTAAAATAAATATTTCTGCTGTTATTTAAAATTTTTATCTGTACAATGATAAATTTTAATTTACTATGTTTATAAAAATTGTTTTATTAATTTATAAACTAATATATATTTTTTAAAGTAAAAATGTTTATGCTTAAATTATAATAAAATAAATATATAATAGATTGCAATATTAATTTTTTATTTAGAATTGAAGGAAACCATGGCACGAGTTGGAGCCGATTTGAAACAAAAATTACTAGAATCTGTCAAAAATACCTGGAACTCTGTTTATCAATTAGCTATATTTCATAAACAAGATAATCAAACTCTAGAACAAGAAATTGAGAAAGTTGTAGAGGAACAAATGAATAATTCACCATCCGAGAATGTGGAATCAGTATCAAATGACGACACTGCTATTAATTTCAAAATTGGGAAACTTAACGGAGGTAGAAGAATTGATTATGTCCTTCAAGAAGCACCTTTTGAGTACATTAACGAGTATCTTTTTATTTTGACAAGTCATGTTTGTTATTGGTATGTTTTTATAATTATTATTAATAGCTTATTTCATATGTTGACTAAATTTATACATTATAGGTATAAAACTTAAATATTTAGGCAACGATTACATTAAACATTTAATTTATTCAAATACAAATTCCAATACGGAAATTTAAATTATAACTAAATATTATACTTTACACACTGTTTGATTTTTCATTTTGATATATTTTTTAATTAATAGACGTGTAATAAAATAAAAAATTATTTTTTAGCATATTTATTTTGTTTAATGAATTAATATGTTGACAAGGCCCGAGCTTCCGGGCGTTTGGGGAGGCTCGGCCTCAATGCGCGTAGGGTAAAGGAAATATTCCTCTGACCCGGATCTCTTCCGTGAGAAAGGGACTGGCACTCACCAAAGGGTGAACGCGGCGTTCAAACCTCGCTAGTGTTCGACCTGATAAGGGCGATTGGGCAAAATAAACACGGTTGTGTTCGTTGGGAGGTGAAAGCGGTAGCGGCGGTGAGGCTCCTCCAGGTACTGCTGCTTCCGGCTTCCGACCAGATCTCTCTTCTGATGAAGAAGTTCGGCTTTTTATTTTCGATGGAAGGGAAGCCGAGCGCAATTCTTCGATTTTTCGACCAATCAATCGGTTTATCGAGCGTGGCCGCTCTAATCCGGAAACCCCCGCCGCCCTGATTGTCCAACCCGCGTCAAGATCGTCGGTCATTCGTCGTTGACCGACGCCACAAACTGGTTGACGCATGTTCGGCCTGTATTCTGGCCATATTACGGGCCGACGTTGCCGGTTCATGGGTGGACAATCCGGGCTGAAGGTGTCTGGTTGGTGCCAGACACTGGCGCGTGTCACCACGCGTCGTGACCTGCCCGGATTACGGCTTGACCTTTTCCAGTCGAGCCGTGTCGGCGCGTGTCAATGTATAACAGTTTATATATATTAATATTTTTTTATTTTGGAGTATGATAAGCTTTTTTACTTATTTTTTTTTTATTATTATTCATCTACATATATTATTTATATTTATCAAATAAGCTAAATAAAGCTTACTCTTTACTTCTTTCCCCGGTTTTTTATGGTTCACCTTATCTTTAGCATACAATATATTGTACTATCTGTATGTACTAAAAGTAATATCACTAATTTTGTTATTTTTTATTTTAGTATAATTACTTGTTAATGGCAATAATTATGTTCACGTACTTATTTTTATAAATTATTTTTACATTAATTAATAACGTTCTAATAATAATAATCAATCTCTTCTCGATATTCAATAGTCAATTATTCTTTTTTCCTTAATTTTAACAATTAATTTTTCTTACTGTTGTATATTTTAATTTTATTTTTTGAAGAAAATTTTTTTTAATTCGTTTCATTATTTATAGAATATATTTTATTTTTTTTAATATGTAAAAATTAGTAAATTGAGAAATAATATTTGTTACTATTCCATTAAAAAAATTTGTATTCTCGCAATATATGTTGACAAAACGATAGAGAAAATGGTGGAAGATATTTATAAAACTATTTCCACCTATACAGTACATATAAACGAGCGAAGTCGGCCGAATTAATAAGCTCGGGATGGGTCACAGGTAAACAACCCGAACCTAGCATCAAAAGCGGTAATGCAAAACCGCAATTAATATAAGCAAGTAATAAGCAGATATTTGCAACGCTAAAATGTATGGAAATATAAAATACTTTTTTTTTAAATACTATATAAAATATTCTGGATGGTATAGTGAATGCAAGAATATATCTATTCAGTAAAAAGCTGAACACACGAGGGACCATATCCCTCCTCAGAATGTATTTTGTGTCTATCCTTTTCTCATTCCCCACTTCTACATTTCTTTTTTTATTGCTATAAAGCTCTTCCTCTCTTACTCTCACACCATACGCGCTCTTTTTTTATTTATTCTTTTCTCTTGCTATCTCTTTCTATATGGAGCGCGCTGTCTGTCACATCTAACCTTCATTTTTCCTTCTATATGGCGCTATAATGCAAAATCTAGGTCCAGAGATAATCGTGGATCCAGTAAACGGTGACAAGAGCAAAGGTGATCCTTCTTTCGTTTAGGGCAGAATAGGTGCCTGTCCCGAGATAAGGTGCTTGAGAAGATCAAGAAGACCGTTTTGCTATTTTCCAGACGCATAGTTTTAGAACGTAAGTTTTTCCTCCTACATAGCGCATAGGAGATTTTTTATGATATATTATTGCCGGAAAACTATCGGCCATTAGGGATTGCATCACGGGCAGTAAAACAAAAGAGAGTTGTACGTGACAGTCCCTTGTCATGGAAGTTTGAAGAAACTGTGATATGCGAGCGCAGTTACATAGAAATAGATAGATAGATAGATATATATTTATTGAACAATAGAAAGATTGTTATAATTTTTTACATTTATCTCCAATACATACTCCTCTTACATGTAAATACAATTGCTTGGTATTACGCATTTTACTTCAACTTATATTTAAAAATTATGCCTGATTATTTATATACTTATTTACATGAATCTTTTCTATTTAACTTTTCTATTGAACTAATTTAAATCTATGCTCCTAAGAATATTCAATAAAAATTTCAAATCTATTTCTTACTTTTCACCTTCTTGTTTTCCTTCCTCCTTCTTTCCTTTTATTTTTAATACCATTAATGATATACTATATAATTCCAACATCGTACACTTATTTTTCTCTACATATATTTTACTCTATACACTTTTCTTTCTCTTCTGTTCTTCTTTTTCTCTCCCATTGTATCTTGTGCATTCTACTTATATCCTTTCTATTGCAATTAAAATATTTTTCCCCATTTTTTATCCCTAAACAAACTGCGTAGCATTTTAACATAATGTGCTCTAAAGTATCATCTTTTGTACCGCATAATCTGCAATTTTTTTCTTCAATTTTTAGCTATTTTTTATTTGCTAAATTTTCATTGCTCATTCTAAATCTGGCAAGTATTTTTAGACCCCCTTTTAAATTCCCTACTTCTTTCTTATAATATAAGTTACCTCCATTTATTATGTTATTTATTATTAGGTATTTTATTTTTGCCGCATATTTGGACTCATTTATATTATTAATCCAGATTTATCTGTTCTGGCTAACTTTTATGGATAATGCTTCCTATAATAAAAAATTCATATTTTGCATTTTTTCTCTCCATACGAGTCTCGACTATCCCATGTTTCGCGAGAATTTCACTCTTGATATTGCAAATCTCATCCTTTTAAATTAATAACTTGTAGTTCTTAATTCTTCTACAATCTTCCTATCTGACGTTTAGACATTTTTTGATAATTTCCTTTTTTCTTCCATTATTATTTTATTTTCATACTTTATTGCTTTTTTTATTGCGAATGTCTCTATTTTCTCACTGTTAGTCTCTAACATTAAAATACTATTTGGTGTATTTCTATCCAAATCCAGAAACTATTTTATATATTTCTTCTGCAGTACTTCCCATCTCTTTACTACCCTCCCATCCCAATATCTCTGCATATGTCATTAAACTTTTCAGTAATGATTGAAGTATTTTCATTCTCATAAATAAATTATTTTTAAAATAAACTTCACTTATCTTCTATACTTTTTCAATCACCAGGTTCACTTTTGTGCTATGTTTTTCTTCTGAATCGTATCATAATTTTTTTCTGAAATAGCGTATCCTAGGTAAGAATATTGTTTCACCATTTCAATATTTTTATTCTTTCAGGGGAATGTATCTCTGTTTCTGGTTGAATTATCTTTTAATTTTTTTAATTTTATTATTTTTGTTTTTTACGCGTTAATTTCCAACCCTTTTTTCATCAGAAATTTATCTAAACATTTTAACAGTTCCTCAATTACACGTCACCCTTACTCAAAATCGCTATATTCTACATATATATATATAGTCTACATATGTGATGTATTTTATTGTATTTAAGCCTATCCTAATCGCTGATGATCTAGATTCCTTTAGATAGTCCTCTAGATCCGACATATCTATGTTAAAAAGCGTCGGACTCAGAGGACATCCCTCCCTCATTGCTTTATCTTCTGCAATTTTTCCGATTACTTTATTCTGAACACTGATCACGTTTTTTGTGTTTATGTAAATTTTCTTGTAGTAATCGATTATTATTTTTGTTTAGACCTACTTTCTCCATCCTTACCCAAATCTCTTTTCTGTCTATCTTGTCGAAAACTGACTTTAGATCGTTAAAACATACCCACATCTGTACCTGGACTCTGTCTAGTTGTACATCTATGGCCGTTTTTAGAGTGTAAACTTTCTTTTCTAAATCCGAATTATGTATCCCTGTATTTTTCATTTTTCTCCATGTAACTATTTATTCTGGTCTTCAGCAGTTCTGCATAGATCTTTTACCTAGAGTCCATTAGCGAGATTCCCCTGTAATTTTCAACTTTTTCTATGCTGCCCTTTTTGAAAATATAAATTACAACTCCCCTTTCCCATTCTTTTGGAATACTATCCCTAATCAAAAGTTTGTTTAAAATCTTCGTTAAGCCGTTTAAGATTATGTCAGCACCATGTTTCTACATTTCGTTTATTATTTTTGCTTCACCTGATGCTTTTTTATTCTTCAATTTTTTTATACAAACCATATCTCTTCTTTCTTGAAGTCTTCCGTGTTTTTCTTCCGTTTACTTATCTTTTTTTCCGGGCTTTCTATAATTGATTCCAAATCCCTCTCTGGGTTCTTACCAAAGGTTTTAGTAAAATGATCTAACCATTCTGTGCTTTTTATATTCTCAATTTCATGTTGAGTGAAATATTTTATATTATCCTTAATTTCAAGTTGATCCTTTATTGATGAATTTCTAGAAGGCCTTATCTGTTTGATCGTTACAAGCCTCTATTATTTCTTTTGCTTTAAATTTTACTTTCTTTTGTCTGATCAGCTCTCTGTAACTTTTTCTCTTATTGGTATTCTTTTCTCTTCTCATAATCTACCCCTTCTTTCCAACTCTTATATACACTTTATTACTTCCAGCTTTTTATCCCAACACTCTTTGTTCCACCATTTTTCTACCTTCCCGTCTTTCTATTCTATTCTTTTATTATTACTGCGTGAATCATTGAATCTTTTAAATCCTTGCAGCATGTTGTTTCTTCATTAGTCTTAAGATTCGTCTTATAATCTCTTATTACCTCTTCATTCCAGATTACTTTTCTAAACTTTTCGTTAGTCTTTTTTTTATTTCTTAGTTCAGTCCACCACACTACTTTTAAATGGTTTAAAAGGTTGGTGATCTGAGTGTATGCTGCATAGGATTTTCATTTTTTCAATCATATTTTCAGCTTCTTCATTTAAGATTATATAATCTATAACCGATGACCCCATATTATTATTAAAATTGAAGGCACCATTTCTTCTCCCCTTTTTCCATTTAACACAAATAAATCATTATCCTCCATCCACTTAGTTAGTATTTTACCTTCTGAGTTTATTGTTTAGTCCATAGATATTCTTTGTTCTTTACCACAAATATCTAACCAGCCACCTTTTTCTCCCATCCTAGCATTAAAATCTCCCCATAAAATTAATGGTTCTCCTTTATCTTTTTCATACAATTTTTCGAGAGTTTAAACATTTTCTTTTTCTGTCCATATAAATTATACCTATAATTATCTTAATATCTTCCATTTTAATTTTGCCCATATAATTTCTTTATTCACCTTTTTTTACTTCAATTATTTTTAATATTTTATTTTTTCTAACTGTAAAAACCATCCCGCTCCTAGCTCGCCCTTTTGAAAATTCTTTGTTAACGTAATTATATACATAATCATAATTTTTTAATTTCTCCTTAATGAAATTACTATTTTTTTCCTCTATCCAAGTTTCCATCAAGCCGATCATATCCCAACTCAGTATCAATTCCCATCCTTTTCTATTTAAGTTCTGAAATCTAGCAATATTCCAACATCCCAAACTCAATTTATTATATTCTTTCTCTATCTTATTTCTCGTTATTACTTGAATTTCTTTGCCTTTCTCTTTGTGTATCTCTTCGAATCCACAGTTTATTTGTTTGTCTATTTTCTCCTTAATATCTTTACCTTCTTTTCTTTCTACCCACGTCTCTACTGAACCTATCATGTCCCTGGTTTGTATTTCTTCCCTTTATATATATTATCTATGTCCGCTACGTTCCTACCGCTTATGCTTATCTTCCTTGATTCTCTTTTCTCCTTACCATTTACACTTTCATACCTGATCATTTCTTTCTTTCTGTAATTCTCTCCGAAACCATTTGTTTTTTAACTCATTAAAAGTCCAAATTTCATCACACCCTTTATTTTGTTACCACTATAATAATATTTTTTTCCTATTTCTCTCAATTCCCTATATTTTTCTCTGATTTTATTTCTCGTCTCTCTTTCTCGAGAAGTTTCGTCATTATTTATGTAAATAGATATTCCTTTTAGTAGACCTTTCTTCATAATTTTTTCTTCTTCTTCTCCTGCTAACTCTACCTCCTCCCACCATCCTCTTTCTCTTTTCCTATATTTCAAACTTTTTTTGCTTCCAAATTAATCCCTAGCTTTTTATTAATCCATTCATTTATACCTTCTTCCTTGTATATCATCCCTTTTTTTAAACCTGCTATAACTATGTTATTTTTTTCCCTCTCTTTCTTCTAAGATCCATTCTAATTTCTCTATTTGCTTTTCTTCTAAAATTTTTGTTTATCCTGCTCCCTCTCTGCATTTCTCTATTCGTCTCTCTTCTGTTTCCTTTTCTGACTTTTTTATCTTTTCTATTTCTGTTTCTAAGCTACTTTCGTTGTTTTTATATGTTTCCTTTCTTCATCGTTACTTTTTTCTTTCTCTTTCAATTTATCCATCTCTTTTTTGCGTTGTCTCTTATATCCTTTATCTCTTTCTCAAAATTTTTTAATTCTTCTATTTTATTCTTTATCCTTTTCCACTCTTTATTTATTATTTCTGTGATTTCTACGTACACCTTTTTCTTTATTTCTTCTATCCTTTCATCAGCCAATGCCTCAAACCTCATCTCCTCGAATGCCTCATTCACATTTTTATTTATTAACCCGTCTATACTATTTTCCCATTCTTTTCTCTTGACCTAAAATAGATTTTTACAAATATTTTCTAGTTCCTTTTTATAGTTAGCTTTTGGCTTTTCTGGTGTGTTCACATTTGCCTGTGTTGATTTTGTCACTTCACATTTACATAAAAATAAAAACATATTTGGAAACAGGTAGAGTTTAGAAGGACTAGAACCCTTAGCACAATAATTAATATTTATTATTATCACTGTTAAAAGAGAGGAAAACGAAAAGAGAGAAAGGGAATAGCTGATATAGGCTTGATACAGTACTTATTTTCATTACTTACTTGATTATTGTGTTCGAGTTGATTTGGTAATTTTTTTTAAGTTGTTTTGCAATATTGGTTTTGCCATGTTTTTCAGTTTTGTAAATTTAGTCTAATTTTGATACGATTTAATCTTACAATTTACTTAAATCTTTTCTCTCGTGTAGTGCCATCTTCTCATTCTTTGTAAATAACTGTGTAGCGATGCCATTAAATAAACAAAATTAAAGTCGAAAACAGTTTTTAACATTAAAATTTATCCCGCTCCTTTAAACCCCGATTTTTCCCTATCCCTGTGTCGCGACGATAGCTGATGAATCTGCGTTATCAGCAACAATAAATTATAAATTTTCTTTGACAGATAATGCTTGCCAATGCTGATAGTAGGCTTTTTCAACTCTTATGGTTTTTAAAAGGAATAGAAATTTTTATTTTATTTAATAATTGCCAATATTTACTCTTATTATCTTAAAATCAAAAATTAAATATTAGTTATTTATATGAAGGTTGCAGAAAGAAGAGTCGTACGATGTTTATGAATATTTTTGATACGCACATAAATATAAAAGAGAACTTATTATGATAAATTTATTTTACATTAATTTCAGCAATATGTGCGAAATATAGTAATGATCTATATTTAGTGTATAAATATATTATGATTTATATCCTTATTTATAGCTAACGTATATTGAGTTATTTCCATTTTTGTTTATATTTTGATGCACATGTACATCAAAATATTATGCTCGATAATAAGGCATCTATAGAATTAAATCAATTCATATTTTTCCCACCGATATTTATGATATTTATCCTCATTTAAAATAAAGTAACTTTGTACATTGTTGTCAGTATTTTACTTTATCTTTTCTTGTATTGTTTATTTGTTAATTATTATTTACTTATTTTGTATTTCTTTTTCTTTCACTATTTTTGTTTTTAATGCATATATATTTTTCCTCCTCTTTTATTAATGAATTTTAATTTATTTCTAAAAACTGTAAAAAGTATTATTTTTTTTTAATTAATGTAATTTAGAATTAAGTTTTTATTATTTTATAATGTTTAATGTTCTCATATTAATTATTTAAGATTACTTTTAATAAGGACTATTAGCATTTTTATTTTGATATTTATTTACGTTTATTAATTATTTATTATTTTTAATTTTCTTGCTTTTTCATCATTTGTTTTTTAACCATATTTTTTTTACATCATTTGTTTTTGTTTTTTATTTTTTATTTTTCATTATAAACTAATGAAAAAATTGCTACCAATATCTGTATTGACTCATATATAGGTACTCATACGTCCCACTTTTATATTAACAAACTTTTATTAACATAGTTTTTAAGAGATTTGGTTATTGTGTGTTGAATTTAATTTTAATGATTTTGTTTGATTGTGGATAATTTGTTTAAGATTTTATGTAGATGTGAATAAAATAAAGCATAGCCTGAAATTAATATTATTTTAAGTGTATCATATAAAGAAAAATATTTATATAAATCATATCATATCAACAGCAGTTACAATTCATATTTCATTTTTATTTCATTATATTTTAGTACATTATATTTAATTTGATTAGTTATTCTAATTTATAGTTTATAAAATGTGAATAAAATGAAAATATTAAACTTCTATCATTCCTTATACAATACAATAGATACAGGATTGTTAAATAATTATCATATATAACTTTCTTTAATAAAATTAATTTTCTAGTAGCATTTGTACATTGATAGGCTACGATGGATAAACAGTATAATGTATATACTTTAACAATATTTAATGAGTTTTATATTAGTATAAATTATATAATTATGGAACTTGAATTCAATATTTTAATTTTTTATATTTCATCTTTTATAGTTTTCCAATCCTATATCTCTTTCTCAAATCTTTTTATGTTACCTTGTTTATATCTAATTTTATGTCTATATAAAATTTTTTTATTTATTTTACTATTCTCTGTTTTTTACTTCAATCATTTTATAAATTATTGATATCACTATATACATATGAGTATACTTAAATATACCTATGTCATATTTATCTTAAAAGGAATAGAAATTTTTATTTTATTTAATAATTGCCAATATTTACTCTTATTATCTTAATTAAAATAAATCTTAATAAACTTCTACATAACACCAGTGTAAAAATTATAACAGTGATTTATTACACATAAGAGGAAAAACAATAGTATTTTTATGTTTTTTATTATTTACTATCCAAAGATAATAAAAAAATTAATTTTATTTTCATAAATAATGAATATATAAAATAAATTTTTTATAATCAATATATCATTTATACCATTTATATATATTATTCGTATTTCTTTTTTCTGATTATTACTTACTAAGAATAGCGCCTAATTACAATAATTTTCCTATTATGAAATTATATATCCTAATTTTATAAAGTTTTTATCAATACATTCAAAAATACTTCCTAATGAAAAATGAATTATTACAATATATTTTGAAATCATATTTATATTTGACATTTTAATCTTTGATGAGGAATTAAAGAAATAAAATGCTACTTTAGACTATATTATTATCAAACGTATATAATATCAAATATAAATAAATATCAATTGAATGAATAAATTTAAATATATAAAATAAAAATTTAATATCAAATAATCAAATACCTCTTATTAAACTACTAAAAACTGATTTATATTGGTTCTATGGTTTCCAAGTTTAATAATAATTTAATGAAATGAATCTAGTTAATTATTTATTTCTTGTTAATCTATTTATATTTAAATTAATTTTTTTCATATTTATTTTAAATTGTTAGTTAAAGCCAAGAGAATTTAATAATAAGTTAATGAATATAAAAGTATTGTAACAAATTTTTTTCATAATCAATAATGAGTTTTATGATTTTTTTTAAACTTAAAAATTTTTCTTTTTATAGGCAATCAGAAGATACAATGCTTATGATTTTGAAAGAAATCTATGGATCTATGGGTATTCAAACTGATGCTCAATTGCCTCAGCAAACTTTATCTATTGAAAGAGTTTCAGGTTCTCTAAGTAATGCTACTGCATCAACAACATATAGTTTGGAATCGATCACTACAAAACACACAGCATCACAATTTGCTACTGATTTTATTGTAAATTCCTGATCTGAAATAAATTTTAACCAATTTTTTTTATAATAGGTACAGTGAGTAAAAATATGAGAATTTTGAGAATTTTATGAAATTAATTCTATTTCAGTGAAATCTAAAAATTTTTGAATATTTTTACTATTATTTACTATACCTATTAATTTATTTATAATTATTAATAATTACTTACAGCTAATGATGCAATTAAATAATCTTTAAGAAGTAAATACAAAATATAAAGTTGTTTATATTGATATTTTAGTAAAATTTATTAACTAAAATATATAATATACATTATATATTTAAATACATATATTATTATAAGTCAGATTTGAAAATAAATTTTTTTATTTATAAATATGCAAGAAATTTAATGGAAAACTTCATTTAAAATAATTTCTAGCAATATATTATATAATATTTATTTATTATTGTTTATTATAAGGTAAATAAAAAATTTTAATGCTTAGAATTTTATTTTGTTTTAAAATTATATTTTATTTTTACACTGCAATAAAAAAGTTTATTTTGCAATATACAATGAATGTTATACTTACTAAATAATAAAATTAATTCGTATTTATTTTGTTCGTTTAAAATAAAATTAATAAATAAATAATAATAAAATTTTATTTTAACATTAAATATCCAGAGAATTTTTATGTTATAAAAATTTAGTTATTAGCAAAATATTTGTTGTTTTGCAATGCCATATTGAAGAAACTTTATTGAAACATTATTTATTAAGTAAAAATAATGTAATGAGCCACGACAGAGGTTTTTTATTATTGAATAAATTGTGTTATTTTTTAAATTTAATTCTTTATTTTATTTTCAATTATAATTATTTGATTACAATTTTGTTTTGTCGCAACTTATTAATTCGCTTTAATCTTCTAACTTAGAATTAAACTTGGAATAAATTTTGTAGAATTTAATTGTTATTCAATTATAAGTATGAATGAATATATTTCAATCAATTATTTGTAGATTTTAGAATTGTATGGGACTATTGCATTCAAAGGTAGGAATAGTAGTGAATTGATCGAATGTTTAAAAAATAGTGAAGTGCGTATTGTAAAAATGAAAAGTTTTTATAACTTAGAAAAATCAATTAAAAATTCTTTGTGATTCGGGGAAATACATAAAAGTAGTAGTTTTATAAAGTTTTAAGAATGATTTCCGTAAAGCATATATTTTAGGAATGATTAGTTCCTCGGTAGTACGATTGGGTACCGTGACCGCTTAAAGATATTTAAAAATCATTTAAATACCCATCTCACATGGGTGATAAACCGAAACTTATCGACGAAGATGCGGCCACGACTACGAATGAGAGCAAGGATAACAGCTTCAGGAGAGCCAAAAAAACCCGGTGGCGCTCAAAGAAGAAGAGAATGACCCTCGTGGACTAGATTGCATTCACTCTAACATTTCACGGCAATCCTTGCGAGCAAGACGCTTCTTGTAGTCCTGCGAAACCTTCATGCCGCAAAGACTACTAGAAACGCAGCAGGCGTAATTATTGACACGACGATTTCATCGTGAAGTAGCTCAATGGTGGAAGAGAAGAAAAATTTAACATCAATTACCGACTCTGGAAGTTGTGATGTGACTTGCGCACAAATAAAGTAACTCAAAGATGAGTTCGCGGATCTGTTCATCTTGAACAAAAAGGATCTTGAGTGAAGACTGGAGCCGGAGTAGGGCTCATCAAGCTAATCTTCAGAACGCTTCGTCTAGGCTTATACTTCAACCTAGGGATGACGACTCCATGGATGAATTCATCGAGTGCACCCACAGGACGGATAAGATCGAGGCCGAAGGAAATCGGAACCAAAAGAAATTCGACAACGGAGAATGGAAGGAGCTTCCAGGCCTCGAACTGTCATCTCACCGTGGCGAGACCCGCCGAGCTAGAACGAATGAGGCCCTCCACCTAAAAGCTTATGACGCCCTGGGATAAAGTGGTACCGCGATCAACTCGAAGCACATCGGCTGGGAAACGAATTTGGGGGGTGAAATGTGACAACCAACTCTGACAAAGACAACACGTTGCTATCACGTTACTATACCTCAACCACCATACGACAACTATGAGGCTTCGGTTCCAGGTTACACGCTGAGGGCTCTAATAGAGCTAACGACATCGTCATAGAAGCCGGTCTGCTAGATACGGAGATCCCCACGCACCCACCACAGACGCCCATGGCCGTTTTGGCAAAGGCAGGTACAGAACTCATTGTGGAAGGAGACTGTGAATTTCGATAGACAACCTCCGTTACAATGCCCTCCTTGATTCACCGCTGGCTCCAAGAAAACCACGTCCTCTAAGATCACCTCCAGAATTTCATCTACGTGAGATCCGAACAGCGGAAAAGATCTTTCTCGGTCACACGCCACTTGAAATCCGCCCCGAAGACGAGAACAAGCTGTGGATCAGGCTGACATACAATTTTTCCGAGGAACACCTGAACGTCTTCAGGAAGCTCGTCAGCCGTCACCAGGTGTTCGACACAAATGGTTGGGTCCGGCAGATTCGCTTCGTTGAGCATGGCCTGCGCCTCAAGAATGAAAGGCCTTTCAGAGCTTCTCCGTACCGCTACTATGCCGTCAAAAAGTAGGTGATACAAGAACCAGTGCCGGAGATGCTGGTCGATGAAATTTTCAAGGCCACATCATCTTTATACTCGTCAAACATTGTCATTATGCAAAAGAAGGACGGTCGATTCCACTTTTACAAGAATTTTCGCCGTCTATGGACTAAATTCAACCATTGCAAGTCATTCACAAAGTCCGGAAAAATCCCTAAGCAGCAACCACCTTCTACATCCTGGAATTCAGGAGCGGATACTCGTAGATTTCATTGACGTAGCCTGCGAAAAGGTACACCGGCTTACTTCCTCCCGACATAGGCCAATACGCCTTCCGGTTGACACCCTTCGGCTTCTAAGGGGCGGGACGTACCTGTACGAGGTTCACAAGTTAAGAAGTACTAGCCACGCTGATGAGAGATTGCTGCCTCTCCTATTTGGACGACATATGCATCTACTCTAGGAACTGGCCAGAACAACTTTGCTACTTTACATTAATAATTGAGCAACTGGAGAACTACGGGTCGACAGTTCCTATGAAGAAGTGTTTGTGCATGTGATGAATACTGCTCTTCCTAGACCAAACTCGATCGCGCCAAAAAAAAAAGAAAAACAGTACTAATGGCGGAGAAAAAAGAAACCATGACGAAAATGATCCTTGTGGACTGAATTGCATTCAATCCATCATTTTATGACGATCCTTGCGAGGAGACAAAACGCTTCCTTTTTGATCATGAAACTATTTAATTATTTTTTAGAACTTATTACGTAACAAGAACTACTGGTAGGTATAAGAGTTTATACGTACATAAATTAACATCAATACTCCAATGTTACATAACGTTAACTCGGATATCCGCATGTTATAATGTATCGCAAATTCTTCAACGTTAGGAATCGTACAATATATTGATGATTCTCAACATTAAAAGAATGTATAACGACATAATATTTTTAAATAATAGTTATCTTAAATCGGAGATTGAATTTAGTAATTACGCTCAAGACTATCAATGAAAAAAAACGTTAATAATGTATAAAAATATATATCAATGCACAGTTGGATTCTTTAGACTGGTGCAAGAGGAAAAAGCAACTCTGATAGATGCTATCAAATAAGAAGTGGGCAGAAAAATAAAAGTATCGAAAGAAAATGAGACAAATGAGCACAAAATTACTACAATGGTTCACATTACATTCGTGGATAGTAAGGACTAATTTTATACTATATATTCGTGGTTCCACGTCTCCCTCCCATTGCTAATAGGTAATCTCATATAAACTAACATTAAATCTAATAAAATATAATAACACAAATTTATACTCCTACAAGATAAAGCGTGCAGTGTACTAATATAGTTCCTAACTAGTTAATGGAGAAGAATTAACAAAAATTCAGTAGGACTTAGCTACATTCATTCAAGGAATAATACTATTCTGCTTCTTAAGCACTTATAGAAGAATTTAGAAATCTCAGTTAAGATAAGGGGTTTGAATTAAAATTTTAAAAATAACAAAACTAAAATATAAATTAGAGAAAGTAATTATAATTATATTATAATTAATATAATAAGCAGTATTAAAAATATTTGCCCTTAAAATCAATATGTAGAAAATAGAAGAAAATCGTGTATTAATGAAATCAGATAGAATAAAAATTACAAAAAATATATAAAGAAATACTAATATAATGCCATAAGAATTTATACAGAAATTAAATATATACACTCCGTATTAGGTACAATCATCAATCAATAACTAATAAATAATATTATTGAATATATTTTAATACCAAAATTATCAATATATATTAGTAATGCCTATACATATCCAAAGCATATAATTTTGGATGATAAATAAGAGAAGATTAATAATTAAAATCAAATAGGAATATACTGTATTTTATAAAAATGGATTTTCTAAAGTTAAAAACTAAACGTGGAACTGAAAATATTAAAAGATAGATACATACTTAGAGACTCTTACCCCATTCTGAATATATCTAAAATTTTGGTTCAATTAAGAAATTTAAAGTATTTTACAACATTAGACTTGGCGTTGGGATTTTACCAGATAAAGGTTGACCGTCATGACAATAATAAAACTGCTTTTTCAACAAATTTCGGGCATTACGAATTCAATCGTCTCTCTTTCGGATTAAAAAATTCGCCTGCTTGTTTTTCGCAATTAATATCGACGACATTAGCTGAAATCCAAGGAATTCACTGTCTACTCTACTTAGACGATATTATTTGTTATGCGGACTCGTTAGAAACTCATAAAAAAAATTAAAAGAAATTTTTCAAAGGTTACAAGAACATAATCTTAAATTACAACCGGATAAATGCAAATTTTTAAAATGCGATGTAATGTATTTAGGCCATTATATAACTGAAGAAGGCGTAAAAACAGATTCGGAAAAAATTAAAGCGGTAACAAACTACCCAGTTCCAATTAATCAAAAATGCATAAAATCTTTTTTTGGACTATGGGGATACTATAGAAAATTTATAAAAAATTACAGCGAAATTATAAAACCCTTAACTTCTCTCTTAAGAAAAAACGTAAAATTCAATTGGGCTAGCGTGCAACAAGAATCATTCGAAAATTTAAAAACGCAATTAACTTCTGCCCCTATTTTGCAATATTCGGACTTCGAAAAAGAATTCGTATTAACTAACGATACGAGTAAATTTGCATTAGGTTCTGCCTTAAAAGATCCAAGCTCAAGACTTTTTCAATGGAGATTAAAATTGGAAGAATACGAATTTTCCTTAGAATATAAAATCAGAAAAATGAATTTCAATGCCGATGCACTTAGCAGGATGCCACAACCATTGGAATCTGACGTACTAGTTAAAATTGGCGTAAATAATCTATATATAAATATTAAAAATTGAAAAAATATAAAAAATACTAAATCTACTAAATATACAAGATCTATAGAAGCACCTTGACAAATAAATCCTATTGAATCTACTATATCCCCAATTCAATCTAATAAAAATAATAACTCTTATAAAATTTTTAGAGAAAATCGAAAATAATTTCGTACGATAAGATAAACGAAAATTGTAATTCTATATTTTCTGTAAAAAATAATTATACTATTTGCATATCCAAGGACCTGGATTTTACAGAAGTATTTTTGAAAGAATTTAATCTAAAATATAATAATAAAGAATATCTAAAAACTCAAAACCCTTAATTGTACGATGTTATATTAGTAAAAGATAGAAATTTCACTATTTATTATCTTGTTGTAAGAAACTTTTAGTGGGATGACTGTAAACTCGAAAGTTTATTTAAATGTTTAATAAACTTATGAGAACTTTTAATAAGAAGAAAAAAATGGAATCAATATACCTCAAACTTTAGTAAATCTATAACTTCCAAATTCAACATTGTGAGATCAATGTTTTGATATATCTTTAAAAATACAGACATTTCAATAAATATATATTTAAATCGTAAATATACTTAACTATAATATCCAAAAGCTAGTGAAATCAAAACTATGTTGCAAGAAAATAATTGTTTATCTAGCGCTGGACACCGTGGATTTCATAGAACTTATAAAAAATTAAAAGAAAACTACAAATGGGCTAATATGAAGAGAACTGTTTATGAATTTATCAAAAATTACGAATCATGCCAAGTAAACAAACTTAGAAATAAAAAGAAAAAACATATGGAAATTACAACTACTTCAACTAGACCATTCGAAAAATAACTCTAGATATAGTTGGTCGACTTACTCTGACAGAATCAGGTAATACATTTATGCTAACACTGCAAGACGATCTATCAAAATTTACTCTAGCTTTTGCAATTCCAAATCACGAAGCCAAAATCATTTCCAAAGCGTTTATTTGCATATTCGGAATATCAGACAGTATACTCACTGATAAAAGTAAAGATTTTACAGAAAATTTACTTAAAAATATAGAAAATTTATACAAAATTCGAGAAATTCAAACAACACCTTATTATCCACAAACAAATGGTTCACTAGAAAGGACACATCAGTCTTTAGCTGATTTTTTAAAACATTGTATTGATAAAGGACAAAGTGGTTGTGATGAATACTAGATTATTTTTCTTATTCATTTAATACTACACCGCATAGTTCTACAAATTACACTCCATACGAATTAATGTTTGACATAAAACCAACTCTTCCCTCTGCTATCATGAAGCCTATTAACTTTAATTATACATGTGAAGACTACTTAATAAATTAATTACAGAAATTAAGAAAAACCAAAGAAATAGCAAGAGACAGTATCATAAAATCAAAACAACAAAATAAAATTTATTAGGACAAGAAAACAAAACCTACAAACTATAATATTGGATATAAAATTTATTTAAAAACGCAACAGTTTCCTAAATAGAAAAAGGTAACTGCTACTTATAACGGCCCTTACGAAATAGTCGAAATAATTTTTTCCTTAAACGTTATCATAAGAAAGAAACGAAAAAAAATACAGGTGTATGTCGACAATTTAAAATCAGCATACTCCAAGTAATAAATAAAATTCAATTTTCCACTAACAATTCAATTTTCTTCTAACATTACAAGAAAAAAAAAAGAAAACGGAGCTATTACACAAAGTAACAAGATATGGATTCAAATTCATGCAAGAGGAAAAAAACTCTGGGAATAGGGATTCAAATACCCGGGCTACTGCAGATCCCTCAAGAATAAAATAGTGTTTGTCACGGAAATCCTATATCGACACTCCAAAGATTTTAGAACAGCGATCGGCTCAGTAGTTTGCGAAGTAAGTATGGTAAAAAGAATAGTTCAACAACTTCTGCGGGAAGATAATGACGATAATCAACACAATCTTGTATGGGTACCACCTAAAGACACACAAGGCAAAAGATATGCAATATTAAACAATAAGGAAGAATAAAAAGAAGAAAGGGAACAGACATATGCGTGAAGACTGTACGAATTAGAGAAAGAAAACCCTTGCACAAAAATACTAATATACATAACTATAATAATAATATTTACGAATAAATAAATTGATAAATAAATCGGCATAAATAAATAAAATATAATATAAATTGTAATAAGGATAATATATAAATTTTAATAGATAAATTAATAATCAAATTAAATAAGTAAATCTTTACTTTAAGAATTCATTTAATTTAGCGATCCCATCATTTTAAAAGTGCAATATTATTTAAATTTCACTTGATTTGATTCAATACAACTGAAAATTTTCGGTACGAATTTAAATATAAAGATATATTTACAAAATGTGAAGGAAAATCAGCTTGATAAAATAACCCGTAATGTCGAAGAGTCACTCAGCGACTGAAACTTCCATTCTTGGGCGTTATGTGTTTCACCAAGAGGAAATTGGAGGAAGGGATAGTGGCTGCTGCCTGTTGGGTTGTTGTGTGTAGAGGTTGAAGGCTGGACGGTGAAAATGGTTGTTGAATTCTTATCAATATTATTGTTGCCTGTTTTGTTACTTTTGGTTTTATGTAACCGTGAAATTAAAGATCACTCTCATCATACATGTTAGACATACTCGATTTTTCTTCACGTGATCTTGATATATGACATCTTAAATCTAATAATGAAATTTCAATAAAACTATTTAAAATTATTGTAAAAATTCATTTTTAATTATAACGTGTTACTTATTATTTTAAATTATTTTTTAATGCTCACACGATATTGAATTATTTTATCAAATATATTATGAATATTTATTACTAATATTTAATATAAACAAATTTTTAAAGCATTTAAGTAAGAAACTCATAATTACAAACATACACGATTTAATATTTTTATTTTGTGTATTCATGCTATTGTAAAATAAAATATTTTTTTATTTAAAAAAATAAAAATAATTAAATAATTTGATACATTTAGCTTCAATTTTAACATTATATTTTTAATAATTATTTGAATATCAAATTCGACAAATAAAAGTACGTATTTATTTACTATATATAAATGTTGCATATCAATTATAAAAAATTAATTATATTGTATAAATATTAATGTGAACTAAAAAAAATTTGATTTTTATACAAAATTCTTTACTTATATCTAGTTAGTTTATTTTGCAACTAAATGAAAGTAACTCAGTACTATGTTGCTTTCGTAAGAGAATTAAACGAAAATACATAATACTACTGTTTTTACTCGATAAATATAAGTACACCTTAGTAGAGAGAGAGAGAGAGAGAGAGAGAGAGAGAGAAATATCAAAATAGAAAAGAATTATAGTTTTGACACCATATTCTGTAATACAAACAATAAGAAAAAATATCTATATTTATGTTAATCCGATTGCACTAATTTATTTAACATCAAAAGTATAAAAAATTATAAACGAGATTATATTAGAATATAAGCTGCATAAAACTTATACTATAAAGCTACTATATAATATATAAGTATAACTTGTAAGTTTTATTTTCTGCTTTCGCATTTTTATTATTAGTTCGTCACTACTACATAATAACACTCATGTTACTTTACCTTATCTTTCTTCTATTGTCATTTTTCAAATGAAACAAAATATTAGTAGATTATAAATCTTTACATTTGAATAAAAATATGGGCTGCTTTAAGCTTACACTGGATATCGTTATTTAATAATTAGTCAAGTCCAATAGAAACTCTCATAAAACATATAAGTCACTTAATATTAAGAGAAGAGTAGAAAAAATAGTTTAATAAAAAAATTGTCAGGATGAGTAAAAAAAGAAACCAATAAATAAAAATAATAAAAAATGAGATAAAGATAAACAGAAGTAGGTGAAAACGGAGCTGAAGATAAGTTATAGGGCAGTTAAATTATATTTATTGGTCTAGTTAATTATATCAACTAGAATACACTCGGATATCCTGTACAATAGATGGGTAGCACAAAAAGAAAAGAGAACCCCGTGTATTGCAATGTATCACAGTGCTAGCGGCACCGTTGATGAGAAATTAAAAAGAGAAGACAGAGACGGAACGACGAAAAGAGAGATAGAGAGAGAGAGAGAGAAATTGGTAAGATGTGGTAATGAAGTAGGGATGGCGCCAGACCGGGGCTCTTGTTCGTTCACTCGTTCGCTGGGGTTGATGTTGGGACGAGTAAAAAACAGCAAAAGCATAGTCAGTATTTATGTGTGCAAAAAAAGAAAGAGATAAAAGAGCATAAAATTAGCAAAGAGATTAAGAAAGAGATGCTTGTTTCATCCCCCCCCCCCATATTTTTTTACTTCTTATCCTGTTAAAGGCTATTTTTAAAATACACAAATACTTCTATTTTCTCCATCTTTAGCCAAGCTTGTGCAGTGCTTCCACCCTGCCTGAATTCAAATTAGTTATCACTGTGTGTATTTACTATTTGCCTCCATGTATTTCTCGATTTTATTTTTTAGTATTTCAGCATAAATTTTGTAAACATTTTATTTAAGTTCATACTGCTATATTTCTTTTCTTTTTTCTTATCGCCTTTTTTTTAATAGAGGACCAACAATTCCCTTTCTCTACTCTTCTGGTATTCTTACTCCTTTCATTAGTCTATTCGATATTTCCGTCATACAGTTTCTCTACCTCCAAACGACAACATTTAATTTCTTATTTCATCCTCTCTCAGATTCTTCCTCTATTTCATATATGATTCAACTTTTATAATTAACTTTTTTTATGTCTTTTTCTTTTTTCGAATTCTCATATGAACCTATTTCTGGAGTCTTCTCATATCTGGCATCTGTTAACAATATATAGAATAGAAAAAAATCGATCATTCCTCCTTTGTTATACATGCTTTAAGTTTATTTCTTATCTTTATACCTCTATTTATAATGTTTTTCCTATCCTCTGTACTTCTATCTCTCCATCTTTTATACACTTATATCTATGATTTCTTATATTTTCAACACTTCATTCTACCTTGTCTCTTTTATTACATTTTCAAAAAATTTCTTTAATTTGGATGAAATTTTCATCTTTTCATTCAATTCTATCCATGTTTTTATTTTATTTAGTTTTTAAAAATTAGCATTTATATTTTCTTATAGTTTTTTCAGTCCATATCGTTTTCATTCTTTTCAATAATTCTTTATAATAATATGATTACATACAAATACTTAAATATTTAATTCTTTAATTTATATATAAACTTTGCAGATAACTTCTTAATTTACCCATATTTTTTACTTATACATTGATTACTTTTAATCTTACACTATACACATTTACATATTACCTCATACATATTTACTGGCACAATATCTTATATAATATGTTTTTGTATTCCCTATTAAAGTATATTTTATTTATTCTTTCACTTATATTTAAATATAAAATCTTATGTATATAAAAGTCCTGGATTTATTTATCTTCTAAATTTATTTAACTTATACTTAGAATTTGCGTATTAAACTTTGCATTTAAAATTATTTGCTCATTACTTCTTATGTTTTGTTAAAAAACAGTATTGTTTGTTTAAATTTTTATATATGTATCAATTTCACTTATTCTTTTTTTATTTCTAAATTCTTCTTATTGCTACATATTTTCACTAATCTTCAAGAAAATGTTCGATTGGTTTTTTCTTGCAAACTCAATGCACTTCTTGTATCATTTATCTACATCCTTTTCTATTGTCTATCTCTCCAATCTAATAAATTTTGCATAACATACCAAAATACTTCTTATTTCTGTGTCACGTAGTTTGTCCAGTTCTACTGACTTCTATTTCTTTACATTCTTGAAAGATATGTTTTAATGTTTCACTCCTTTTTTGCAAAGACTGCATACCTTTTCTACTTTTCTACTCCTGTTTTTATCTCTTTATATATATATATATAGATTCTTTATCTTTTATGTATTCTAAAATTATACGTTTAAATTTTTTCTTTTTGGTTATTGATACGCGCCGAGGCCAATCGGGCCCATCTGGCCAGACTGATCCTGTTGATCCGAATTATTTGGCCGTAAACCGCCCAATGTGGCCGGAAGCCGGGCAGTAATCTAATTAACTCATCCAGCCGACCTAATCCGGAAAGGACCCGTTTCTGTCGGCCGCGCGGACGATCGAGATAGATAATCTAATTGCTCGATTCGATGAATTCGAACTACCAGTTCGAGCGCGCCGATCGAGCAATATGGGAAATTCGCTCGACTTTTCCGCCCATTGAAAAGGGCCAATTGGAGCAGCCACGCCGAGCAGATTGATTGGCTATTCAACGCACCAATCAGTTTCTACCTCGCCGGGAATAAAAGCCGAGCCCATCGGGGTAACACACAGAAAGATTCCTAAGGGAGCTTGAAAAGAGAGATCCCTTCGAATGGAATCAGAGATTGACGCCACCTGCTCCGCCGCCACTTACAAGAAACAAGTTGTAATAATTCGTCTCTTGCTTGCGCCCATCCGCCCTTATCAGGGCGACTTTCGAACGCCGTGCTCGCTATTCTGGGTGAGCACCAACATCCTCGAACACCGCGCTCGTGGAGAGATAGATGTAGAGAGGTTAGGAAAAATATACATAATATAAAGGAAAAATACCAGGAGTTAATCAAAATCAGAAAGGGAACAAAAAAAGAAAAAATAGTAGAAATTGAGTCTACCATTTTGGGAGAAACTTACATCATCATAAGTTAATAATATATATATATATATCAAATTTTACATTTGTGGATTTTATATATCTAATATATATTTATGGATTTTATAGTTATTCAAGAAATCGGATATATATGCATATAATTTTCAAGCTAATATGTATAGTTATTATGATCTTTTGAAAATTGTTGATTCTTATTAGTAAAGAGCGAAATAATTTATAAATAGGAGATATAATGAAGAAGAAATATATATATATACATATAAATGTATTTGTGCATATTTATATGCACGTGTATATGTTTTAAAAATGTTTGTTTATAATAAAGTGACTATAAAATTATAAATCAGCAACTATTAACTGAAGTTTATGTTAACAAGGAAAAATGAATAAAAAAAATATTAAATATTTTATGGATTCTTCAGTCTGTGATAGTGAAAAATACAAATTACGATATTTTTTTAATACGTTCATTAAAAATGACTAAATTAGTATTTTTATGATAATTTTTAATGTTAAGAAAAATTTTAAAAAATGTTGAGAAAGTATTTAAAATTTGTGTTAATAAATCGCATGTTACCTCTGAATGTGTAATTCAAAACTTAAAATTAAATCTTCTATTAAATAAATATTCCGATTAATAAACTGTGGATTCATACAAATAGAAATAATCTAAAAAATAAATTTTCAGTTAGACTTCATATATATATATATATAATATATATAATGTAATAAAATATATAAATACTGTAATAATATATAAAATACAAAAAACATAAAATCACAATTTTCTTTTTAATATTAAGTTCAAAGATATTTTATTTTTGACGTATATTTTGTTGCAGTCTTTTATCTCTTTAAATGTATTTTTATGATAAAATTTAACAGTTTTGAACTAATTTTAAAATTTCGTTTTATATACTTAATTTACCAAAAGTATACACTGCTTTTTCGGAAAACTCGTAGTACTTCCAAAACACTAAAATAATTTTTATATATTGTTATTGTATTAAATGGTTTTAACTTGAAAAGTGATTCAGAGTCCAATAATTATTGATACTGAAACTCGAACGTTTAACAACCTATTTCATCAAAAGTGCTAGATCATCATGATTTACGTTGGTGCATTGCTGTAATTATTGTCGAAATAAGATATACTTTGTTTAAGTACCCAATATATCAATATTATTGAGCTCTGGTTTATTTTAAAAATTCTTTTGTAAATTATCTGTTTGGTGTATACTTAAATTCTTCAACAGGGCCTGTCGGTCCACACAAAGCGTGTTCCTACATTCCTCAAGGTCTTCGTACTCATCATTATAATTACCACCGTCATCAATCGCTTACTAGTATTTCCGTAACTGGAGAGTGTCGTGCTTATTGCTGTTATTACCAGCAGCAGCAATGGCCTGCTGCAGTTCGACTCATTAGTGAGCGAGGTGGTCTATCATTACGGGTAGCGAGGTTGGAGTCCACCATCTCCATCCAAGCCGCTCCTTACACTTACTTCCAATATCAAGAATTAAATTCAGAATGCTGGTATGTTAGATATTATAAAATTTTTAGATTTGAATCATACAAAAAATTCTCTTTCAGTTTCTCAAATCTCATTTTAATTACGTAGGTTTAAGGAAGAGGGAAGATTAGTGGGTGGAGGTGGTGCACTTATTCTCGGTAGCCCAATGCTGTTTGTTCCATTTAAGGTAGCTTTGATTCCTATTACGTACTAGCAACAGATAACTCACCCATTACCAGCACATAGAACTCAATAGCAACAGCATTCACCAATCAGTACTGAAAATCAATCATAGTACATCAACAGCTAACGTCACAGTTAAATCAACTCAATCACCAAACCGATGTACAATCTCCAATAACAAATGAATTATTAACTCAAAATAATCGCTGTTCAGTTCAAATGCAATCTACAATGTTTAATAAGGTAATAAATCATAGTAAATATTATCTATATAAAAATAGGAATGTAAAAAATTTCTATTAAAGTCTATAATTTTTAATAAAAATTCTGTTATTCCAAAATTAAAAAAACATCATTATAAGTTTTTTAAAAATAACCTTACATATATCTATCCTAAACATTTTAGTATAAGATATAATTATACATACTAAAAAGCGTTTATTAAAAATTTTAAAAAAACGTTATTAGCGTTTAAAAAAAAATTATTACATATTAATTGAACGGAAAAATTTTACCTTTATAATGAATTTAAAAATAAATCTAATTTTTCTCAATGAATATTATTTTATTAACAAAATTAGTTTAAAATGATTAATTTTATATATAGATTCTTTTTCTTTTTTAAAAAGTAAAATTGTGTTTTAATACACTACATTAATTTTTTTAAGAATAATTTTTATTTTTAATTAAAATTTCATAAAAAATCTTTGTAATATTACCGATAATATTTTATTATAAGTGTAATGAATCGATGCAATCCTTTTCTTATACAATATAAATTTTTATGAAAATTGCATATCTGACTATTTAGATTCAATTTTATTATAAATTACCTTTTATTATATTTTATATTATTATATTCAAGAAATTCTTTTTGCATAATTTCATAAAATATTGTTGTCGAAAAAGCTTGCTATTTTTTCACTTAAGAACTGAGAATTAACCTTAAATTTATTTACATTTCTGTGCATTTGTACAACTATTTACATTTTACATCTATTTACCTTATTTAATCTTATATCCTTTCTATGTACCTATAATTTGTCTATTTTTATTTTTTCTTTCTTACTTACTCCTGTTAATACTTCATTAAGGTGCTACTCTTTTTCTCTATTTCAATGAATCTTATATAATATATTCATATTTTTTTTATAACGTTTTACAATATTTTAGTTTTTGATTGCTTTGGACTCCTTTGAAAATGAAAAAATTAATGAACTCTTTCAAAATGTGTTACGTTATTTCTTTTTATTTATTACACAATGTACATATTATTTCTTTTTCTATTCATCAGTTTTTATTGTTTTTCATTTCATTTCTCATTCTACATCTTGTCTGTATCTTCATTTCATGTTTTTTTATTTCTAAATTTTTTTTTTCGTATACAAAATTTTTTCTTTTACATTTTTATTATAATGGTTTAAGTTCCCCTGCATATTTTAATGATTCAAGTTCATTTATCTACAGTTGTTGTTTTTAGTCTACTTTTATCACCTTTATTTTCTATTATATTATTTACTCATCACTATTTTTCTATTCAAAAGACACTTAACAACCAATTACGGTGCAAAATTTTATTATTTTTACACCGTAACTTTTTGTTTCTATCTTTCGCCCTTACTTTCATTATTTTTGAATATTTTTCCTTTTTTTATTTTTGTTTTATGCATTTTTTGAGGATGTTTATGTTTTCACTATTTATTAATTTGTTTTCAAAACTCATTACTGTTTGAGCTGTTTTTCTGTTTCTAATAAAAAATGCAATCCGGTATATATTTTTTAAATTTAATACTCATGTTCTATTTTATTTTCTATTTTTTAACAACTTATCCATCCACAAATTTCTGCTTCATATAATAAAACAGTTTCAGAGTATCAAATCATTTTTATTGCCTATATTTGTTCTGAAATTCTCTTTAAAACATCTTTTTGTAGTACTTCAGAGTCTCCTTGATACAATTTTCACTATTTTGATTACGAATTAAGTGTGTTATTTGTCTCTGTTATTTTTACTGAATCTGTAGCTTAAATATGTGAGTTTCTTAACCTTTTTTTTGTTACCCTCTTATCTGAAGTTCCATTTTTTTTAACTTCAATGCGTTTAGTTCCAGTTATTTTCTCTCTGAACATTTAATATCTAATTTAATTTCTCCTCGTTTAGATAATTAAGGATCTAATTCTTTTTTTCACTATTTTTATTTCTAATCGTCTATTTTTTCTATTCTTTTCCAGTTTTACTAATGAAAATTAAATTTTTTTGGAGTTAATCAAGTACTGTTTCATTTTATATGGGTTTTTTTTTCATGATCTTACAAATCTTTTTTAAATCTATCCTATTGAATACCGTTTTTATATGTACAAAGCAATGAATGTTTATACTTTCTTTTCTTTTGACTATTTAACATACCAGTTTATTTCATGAATGCATTAATTATGTCCCTTTTTCTTCTGTAGCTGAAACTTACATTATTATTGCTTGCTTCCATGTTATATTCTATTATTAATAATTTTAGTATAAATTTTAAATCCCACGTTTAAAAGAGTAATTCTTCTATAATTATTTGTATTTTTCGTATTCGTTTTTTAAAAATCGGCACTACTATCACTTTCCGCCTATTTTCTGAAATTTTCCATTTCCTTATCATTTTGCATACTATTTTAACTGTTCCCTTTATATCCATGTCCCTTCCCTATAATTACATTTCATTAGTCTTTTTGGGGTAGTTCTTAATGTCGTTTTATTTTTATCTCCTGTACCCCTTCCTAACTTATCTATTTTATCCCACCTAAACCTGATCTCTTCTTCTGTACCTCGTCTCCTATCTCTCTTACTTTTCTTTCCCTATATATTCAATGAAATTGTTTCCTCCATTCATCTTTATTAATCCTAATATTTATCTTTTCTTTGTTTTTCCTTATCTTGTTAATCAGGCTCTAGAACACTTCTCCAGATTTTTTCTTTTCTGCTTGTTCGATTTCTTTTCACGTCTTTTCTTTTTTTTGCTTTTTAACATACCTCTGTATTTTTTCTCTTCTAAGGAAACATTTTCTATCTTTTTTATCCAACTCCATCTATCTCATGCATTTTCTGATAACTTTTTTCTAAGCATCCCAACACACTTGATCCATCCTCCAATCTTTACTTTTTCGACTCCTTTCTGTGATACGCTTTTCTATTAAGGAAACATTCATTCTATTCTTTTCATATTTTTATATCACTTGCTTGCTACATTTTTTCTTATAAATATTTTCTATTTCTTTAATCTAATTTACTCTTATCTTGTCCTGTTCTTAGCATATGATACTTTAAAACTAAGGAATCTGTAAGTATTGTATAATTCAGATTTTATGAGTATGCACGTATGACACATGATGTGGATAAGTTAAAATTTAAAAGAAAGTTAATTTTAATAATTAAAAACTGTTAATTATGTTTTCTTAATACAAGGTGATGTGTCTCAGTAAAATATGAAAATTGTTAGTTAATCATTATCTTCGTTTCTATTATTATTCTTTATTATGTATTTAATTTATAATATATTTTTTAAGTTTATTTGTTAATTAAATTTTTATATTTTATATTTATGAATATTAATTATTTATTTTCTACGTTACATAATTTGACGTGTCCAATTAATTCTGAGGAATTGATTAAAGGAAATTAGGGGAGATAAAAAATAGACGTAAAGTTTTTTAATTATTATATCTAAGCCTGAGCATTGCCGAGGAGAAAGTCCGTGCCCTTTATTGTTGGCTCTTTAATGTATATCCTCCGATACTTGATCAGGGAATAAACAATGCCAACGGTCATTTGAGATTTGGTTGAAAACGCAAAGGCCGTTAGGATACTTTTCCTTTTTTCTTCGCCGCTGTTTATTGTTGCGCGTGCAGTATATTTTTCCTAATGCGTGATAGGTTCACGACAAGTTCTTAAAATTAATATTATTTAGTATTAAGACCTACTTATTTGATGAATAAATTTTACGTATTTCTTTTATTCTTTGATGAAAATATTAAATTATTTTTTCTTTCAATAGAAAAATATGAATAAAATTTTATTAGATTGTTTTATTAAAAAATAATTATATATTAAATGATTATTATTTTCAGTGAATAGAATTTAAATTTATATTTGTTGAGGTTGTATTGAGTGTTTCGGCGTAAGCCATTACATTGTGTACTTGGCGCATTCTTTTCCAACAGCGCGCTAATCTATTTTATTGTTTTATTACACAGAAAATGTGCAGGCTAAATGCTTCGGGGTTTTCTCGAATTTCACCACTATAAACTAGACGGTTAAACTTTCAAGTGACTCTCAGTTTTGTGACAAATTTTTCTTCTATATACAACCATTTTATAATTTTCAATAGTAAATAATATTATTCATTTGTTTAATTAATTGCAATATTCAACAACTACCTGTCCAACAATATTATACAAAGAAATTATTTTATTAAATCCAAAAGTTTAATTACTGATTTGTTAAAGTAATAATTTGCAAAAGTCATTCAAAATGTTAAACGTAATAAGTTTTTTATTATATTTTTTATATAAATTTTTGTCATAGTAAAACATATACATATTTTATGTACACATTATAATATTAATATTAGAAATCATCATGTTAACTGATTCTAAATAATTATTATTAAAAACAATTTTTAAATATTCTGAGGATGCTATAAGTGTAATTAAAATGTATGTATACTGCATCATATATCATGTGTTTTTTCAAGTTTCATAAATATTCTGAATAATTTTTGCTTGACCCAAGTTTGTCGATAATGCTGACTGGAGAGAAAAGAAACTTACGGTTAGAACTGAATAAATACGAAAAAGCGATACAAAATAAAATTTTGATAGATAATGTGTGATAATGTCAATATGATGTAAAATCATTTTACATTTTTTCTCACAAGAAAATTAAAAAATATATCAGCGTAAAATCCAAGTGACTTTCTCCATGGAGACAGATCTGTCTAATATTACTTAGTGTGGGAACTTCTAATCTACCGTGATAGATTCTTTTCCCTTACCCCCCAATTTTATGTTTTTGTAAATTTACCGAAGAAATCAACACGTATATGATATCAATTAAAATGTAACCCATATATAATTAAATTATATATCATCGTATGTATGAATCTTTAAAATATACCAAGTTTTGCATTTATTTTAATCGTTATTAAAATACTTTATGGTTTTTACTCTACTCTTATTCATATTATAAAGTTCAATTTAAAATATTTACAATGCAAAATTTGATATTATAATGTCAATTATTTAGTATGTATAAGATATAAATTAAAAATATTTAAATAAAGTTTCGGGCTTCGAATCCACATTCTATCGATATATACATTTTGTAATATATTATAGAAGTTGGTATTATAATTATCTTTTACATTTTCTTTTTTAATTTTTTTATAAACTTATTCATATTCATTTCCACTGTGAAAGTATATATTACCTTGTTAAACTACAATTTATATCCATTAGAAAATTTTAGCCAATCTAATTTATAATTCAATAAAAATTATAGTTTTTTAAAACAGAGGTTTTATTTTATATTCTAACCTTATAACTAAAAAATTACAATATTAAGGGAAAACATAATTTATTCATTATGATATAAGTTATGTTAGGTATCTGTTTAAGAAAATTTAGTTACAACTATAGAGTTATAGTTATAGTTCTATATAGATATCTAGAGTGTATACATGGATATACTTGAGTTATATTTTGTGATGATATACTAGAGAAAAAAGAATATTTAAAAAAATAAATATATTGATCAATGTGAGTATACATGAGCGTGTATTGAACAGATAATATTATCAATTGAAAATAGAGATGTCAGTTTTTGCTATAGCTACCGGCAATTGAATACTGAAGTTTTGCGCGAGATATAGTTTGTGCGCGGCGATGTATCAATCGTATTACTCAATCACTAATAAGCGATCGATAAAGAGATGATAAGCAGCGCCCCCTTTTTAACCACGTGACGGCATTCCGTTTCACCTACTGTGATCTTTAATCTTGAAAAGAATTTATTTTTTAAGCTTGTTATATTAATATTCATTTATTATTAACCTTTAGTGAGATTACTTTCATAGGCACGCAGACACATGTTAAAATCTTATTCAATTTACAAGATTACTATTGAGTCTCACCCAACTCAATATTAATTTTAGAGGAAAAAGAACTTTTCCAAGTAATATTGCCTAAAATTTTTGCTAATATATTAACAAATATTGTCTCTAAATTTGTTCTTTTCTTTATATTTTGAAACAGTTTTTTTAAATTATTATTATCTATAATTGTTGATAATGTATAGAAATAGTGCGGAAGGCTAAAATAAAAAAAATCTTTAATTGAATTCTATATACTGCGCTCATCCATGATATGTCTCATTGATTCTGTTTCTTTTTTACACAATATGCATACTTTTTCTTCTTTCATCAACTAGTGTTTTTTTTTAGTCTTTCATTACCTTTTCTAAATCTTGCTTAAATTTTTATTCCGAATCTCCTTCTTTCATCCCCTTTTTTACACATCCACATTGTATTTATTTATACTTTCTATTATATTATGCATAAATTCCTTCGTATATTCGTATATTTTATATATTACTTATATATAATAATCCTAAAACGTGCCAGAAACTTACGTTTTTTATTTTGCAATTTTATTTTTCTTATTTGTTTTTTTTATAATCTGTTTTGTACATACATCCTCCTTCTATTCATACATCTACACAGTCTTATATTATTTCCATGCCTTCACTATTATGTTGCATTCGAATTTATTTGCTTTTTTTGCAGCGTTCAGAGATAAAATTTAATTCCATAAAATATAATCTACCTTGTTCTTTTATTTGGATCATCATGACATTATTAAATATGTTTCTATCCAAGTTAAGACTCCATTTTATTTGAATCTTTTTTATATCTATCTATCTTTTCATAACTTTTCTGCCTCAAAATTTCTGCAGTATATAGAAGCACATTTTCTACTAAAACATTGAATAATTCCATTTTAATTCTAAAATTTTCCTAAAAGAACTTCTGCTTACATCTCTGAAAAAAACATTTTATTACAACTCTATTTTATGAATTCCTCTTCTTGATCTTTTTTTCAAGTTTTATTTCTTCATCCTATACTTTTCTTTTAATTCACTCTTCCTATAACTTACTGAAAAACTGTAATATTTCCCTTTGCTATTTTTTTATTTGGACCACCATTCTCACTATTTTTCCTTAATTCGTTACATTTGCCTGTCTACACTTCTATTTTTTCTTTTTATAAATATAAAATCTCTATTCATAAAAATTTCTGTTCCATTCAACAATTTTTTCATATTCTTGGCTTTATTTTTATCGTATTTATCGTCAAGGATGATTTCTTACTTATTTCACTTACTTTGCTATAGCTTGTTTATAGTTACTCCCACCTTTAGTGATTTCTCGAATAACATCTTAACTTTTTTTATTATACTTTACCCTATCCTACCTTGTTATCATCATACAGTTCTTTCTTTTCTTCCTTTTTTCTCTTCTGTAATCCACTATATATGTCTAAATTTATATTCTTCCTGCTTTTTCTATTTTTTTCCAAATCCTACTTCACTTTACTTTTTTCATTCTTTTTCACTGCACTTCTCTTGTTACTCTCCTCTATATTTTTGTATAGTTCATTAACTTGTTTACGTCATTCTTCCAATTTTCTATTATTTTTTTTACGATTTTTATTTTAACTTTACTTAGTTCTTCTTTTACTAATTTATTTTTTCTCATGAGAAAAGGGGTATTATTCCATTTCTTCCTATTTCTTGTTAAATTTTTTGTATATTAAGTAACCATTTAACTTTTCTTTTACTAACGCTTTACTCATTATTTATTAATTTTATTTATTAAGATTATTTACTTATTAAATATATTATTAAGAATAATCATTTATTAATATTTTTTATTTGTGTAATACTATTTAACTTTACTCTTGTATTGATTTATTTAATTTTCATTTTAATTATATCACATTTTATTTTATTCTACTTTATTTTGAATTAATATATGCTTTATTTTCAATTTCTTTAAATTTTACTTTGTACTTATGTTGAGATTTTGACTTTTTGATTTTATTCCTAGTGATCAAGGGAGAGTAAGGGCTTTAGTGGTAATTTGTTGAGTAAAACAAAAAAACATACAACACAAAAGAAAAAACAAAACTCTTATATTTACACTTAATTTATAATGACTTATTAAACTTATATCACTAACGTATGTATAAATAAGGTGCTTATAAACTAACACACTATACACCTATAAACTATATTAATCGATAAGGCACTTATCATAATTATAAACTAAGTGCAGGAACCGACACCGGCCTCCAACCCACGCCGGTCCCCGTCCACAGCGCGACTCCGGAAAGGCCTAACGAACCGCCGGAGAGTCTTCTCTCCTCCCCGACCAGAGGAGACCCGGGGCGAGGGAATATTTCCTCTCTCGGCGCCTTGACACTGGACCTGCCCCGAACTCTCGGGAGTGAGGTCGTCCGTTAGTTTGTTTCTGTTGTTATTATTAATAATTAAAAAGAAATGTTAATATTATTATATATTTATAGAAGGAATTTAATGTTATAAAATAGTTTATTTTGCTATAGAAAATTCTAACAAATAATTTAAAATATTTACAAAAAAACATTCATTTTATTATAAAATAGGAATCCATTAAATCAAAGCAATTTTAACATATAAAAACAAATATGTTCTTAAATTTGTTTAAGAATATATTATAATTTTATTATAAGTTTCAAATGCAGTACATCTATGTATAAACATAAATATCTCATTTTTAATTCGTATGACTGAAATTTGCTATTTTCGAAATCGATTTCTTAGGCAATATTATACTAATACTAAGTCGCATAGTATTTTTAATTTAATGAACTAAAATAAATATTTTAACAAAAGAAAAAGTATTTTATTATATATATTTTTAAACTAAAGTATACTCTGAATTTTGCAAATAAAAAAAAAATACGAAAAAGAAATAAATGAAAGAGATTTTCTTCAGAATATAATCAGACTTTTATTAACTTCCTGTATTATATTTCATTCATTATAAAATGGAAGTATCGGTAGAATAGAAATATAGAATATTTAAGCATATAAATTTGTGTGTGTGTATGCATCTGCGCCTGCATACTTATTATATCGGTTCATATAATGGTATAGTTATATAAAGTATATAGAGAGAAACGAAATACTTCTATAGACTGTTGCTTGTAAATTTTTTAATTTTGCTTGAAAAATGCACAAAACTAGTGAGTTTTTGACGTAGATATCCCCGTACTAACGAGATAAGAGGGCACCCACCGTAGCTGTCTTCCTCCGGTGACTGAAGAGTGGAGATGGGGAGACGCTTAGAGGCATTTGAACTCTAACACGAATTTAACTCATCGCCTGATAGGGTAAAGGAGTATCTGGTAATGTCTATTGGACCCCCATACGCTCGAATGCGTTGGGCAATTTTATTAGTTAACGTGCAGCGATCAATCTATTAGGAGGACGTCAAAATATTTTAGAACTAAAAAGAATTTTATAATTTATTATTTTTTAATATTAACTGATTCTCTTATATTCACGCAAAAAACTTAGTTTTTATTTGAAAACGTAACAAGAAAAAAAAACTGATTAATGAATGAAGGATATTTGATATCTGAACTTCATATTTTTTTACTGATTCATAGGAACAATTTCATATTTTTTTTTTTATAGAATTTTAATTAATTAAGAAATCATATATAATAATAACTGAAAGTACAATGTATTTAATGATAAAAAATTAGAAAATTCACAAAAAATGTTACTAT
This sequence comes from Platyscapa corneri, assembly GCA_018907185.1. Lineage (NCBI taxonomy): Eukaryota > Metazoa > Arthropoda > Insecta > Hymenoptera > Agaonidae > Platyscapa > Platyscapa corneri. The sequence continues at coordinate 657,580 of JACCHW010000093.1, read as the reverse complement.
TAAAAAAGTTGGTTATCCTTTGAATGGTATATTACAAAATAAAGTAAATGTATTTCATCACGCTCTCAAAAATTTGATTATATATGCTGATGAGACGACATGTGGATATGGTTAAAAAAAAGAAAAGTCCTTTTTTTCTATTTCGATGGACTAAGAGAAGTAGTATAATAAAATTCCTAGAATAATTTATAATTCTAAAAACTATAATTCTATAAATCAATTATAATAAATAAATTAATCAATTAATTCAAATTATTAGCAGTACTTACTTTTACGAATCTCTTGAAATTATCTTTTTCAAATTCATCGAAGAATTGACACATCAAGTCTTTTATTTTATAATAAAAAAGATGAAACATATCAATATCTGTTGAATCAATGATTAACAAATAAAATAGAAAATAAATATAAAAATAAAAAATTGCTTTCTGATAGTTTTTTTGAATTAATAAATAAATAAAACTGTCTACTGTGTCAAATTCGTGAATTATAAGAATTCAATGAATGTAATATAAAGCAAGGTCTATTTATTCAATTTGAATAATTGTAGAAATTTTTTAATTTTAAATCACTTTTTGTTAATAATATTATTAAATTTTGACATTAAAAATAATACTAAAAACCAAGAGCTTTTTGAGGATTCATATAATAAGAAACAAATGAAATTATTAGTTTGTCAATGATTTTATTTTGCACATAAATATGTACATATAATTTAATTTTTTAATCACATGAAAATTTAGAATTCAAAAACTTTGAAAAATAAGAAGATAATATTTTTTAAATTTATGATACATTCATGAATCTTATATTTTTTAGTACTTTTTATTTTGAAGAAATTACATTTAATAATTAATGACTATGCTCAATAAATAAGGTACTACTGTACCTTATCATTATTAAAATGTTTACTATTGTTCTATGTTATGAAATTTTTTTTCATATTACTACTTGAAAGTAATACAATCACTTTTTTGCTGTCTATATGTCTCTATTTCAGATTTTTATACACGTTTTTTTTTCGATGATTACTATAAAAATTAATGTATATAGGTTACGTTAATTTAATGAATAAATAATAATACATTTCGCTCAATTTTATACCTTAATTTGATGCAGATATTAAAAAACAGCTTCAATAATTATAAAATAATTCGTTATTTAAATATTTCTTTTATGGTTCTTATATGGACAAATCTATTTAAGCAAAAGAAAATACTGGAAAAATAGTTTATATTGTATTATTATGGAATGAAAAAAAGGAAATTTTTATACATTTAGTAAAATATTCAAAATTCAAATATTTGAAATTTGTATAAATAAAATTAAATATAAGTAAAATAAATAAACTTTATTCAATTATTATTAATATTTCATATATATTGTAATTTAAATTATTTATTTTTTTTAGTATAAAACAAATGATTGATCATCTGTATAAATATTATTACTCTGTAATTGTATACTCTAATATGAGGAAATATATAACACTTAGATGACAATGTGTTTTTTTAAAGATAATTCTGTTTCGTTTTCCAAAAATATATTTATTTTTTTATTTGATAGATATATTTATTTATGAATAATTTACATTTTTATTCCCAGAACAATTTAACAAATAACGACGTATTTAGAATTTGCAATAAATGCATATTAGATTTTTTATATTAAGTTGGATCAAAAAGAATTTTAAATGAGAGAATATGGTAAATTCAATATATATGTAAAAAATTCATTGAAAAAATATGTGTATTAAAAATATACTCTTATAAATTATCATATTCAAAAGTTTAAAATAATCTCGTATAAGTAGTATTACAAGAAGTGTTAAAATTGTATCTAACAAGAAATATACATACATGCTCTTGTTAAAATTGTTGGTTATTGTTGGTATCACTGTATGCAGAGGGATTATAAGAAGGAAAGAACGAAAGTACGGATATAATAACGTCACATAAAGAAATCAGATTATATCTTTCATTATTTTCTATCTTTTTATTTTTGTTTAAGTAATTCTTTCCAACCTTATTATTTTCTTATTCACAATAATTAATAAAAACTTTTTCTCTTAACCTATCAATTATAAAAAAATTTTTTATTATTACACTCGTATAACATTTTTCCTAAAATTTAATTGTATTTTCAACCTACAATTATATAATATCGCCTTTCTTTTATTCTTATTTTTTCCCTTTATTTCTATCATTTTATAATCTCTTCTATTTTTAAGATTTTAAACATTTTTATTTTGATATTATATTCGAATTTCTTTATCTATTTATCTCATTCTTTATTCTTTAACTTATATGTATACTTTTTTTCATTATTATTATGATATTTATCTTAAAATATGCTCTTTTTTCTATTATCAAACTCTTCGAAACTTTTGTAACACTCGTGTTTAGCATATATTGCTTCTTTACAGATTATTTTGTATTCATTACTACCCCCCCTCTCATAATTTTTTGCGGTTTATTTCAAGAAAATTTAATTTTTCTTTTTCTGTACTTTAATTTAATTTCATTATTTTAAATATAAACCATTTTACCTTCTACGTAATTTTTCGTTTATACTTTTATATATTTTTAATTTATAGATTAGATTAGATAGTTTATTAAACAATATTATACATTGTTATATTAATATACTTTTTTACATAGTGTTAACTTTTTTACAGTTTTTAAATTATTTTATTTATTATACCTTGTTTTTATATTTAGGTTAATATTAGTGTATCAGTGGGTGTGCTATCTTTTTTTCTCATTGTTTATTCTTAACTATTATTATTTTCTTAATTTTTTTTTATTTGTTTTCAATAGTTATTGTTTTTTTCTTCCTCTTTTTTTCTTTTTTTGAATTTTTTAAGTTTATCAATATCATGTTTTTCTCCTTTCAGTATTTTTTGCCACTGAAACTTCTTTTTTCTGGTTATTACGCAGTGTTCTAGAATATGCTTGGTTGTTTCCTGATATATATTACTTAATCTGTACTTTTTAACTTCCTCTTTCAACCTGTGTAAGTTACTCATTGCTTAATTTCCCAGTCGGAAACTAGTGAGGGTTTTCATTCATATTTTTCATTTCTCATCCTATTTGTTTTCGTAAATGCTTTTCTTTTCTATGAGTTCCTCTAGAATGATGATCTTATTCTCTTTGTCATATTCCGATTTTTCAAATTTTACTAACCATTGTTGTTGTTATTGTTTTACAAGAATAATTTGTGCTTCCTTCCATACGTTCTCTTCATTTTCTGTTTTTGTTGTCCAAAGTCTATCTGACCAGTCGATGGTATTCCAGAATTCTATTCTTTTTTCACCTAGTGTTTTTATGCATCTCCTATTGTTTTCTTTATTGAACCCGTATTCTCTTCCGTCTTTCAAGGCTGCTTTCATGCATTCTTTCATTAATTCGTTTTCGTTATTTGTAATTATTTTTTTTTTTAAATTGATTACTCTTTTAGCTGCCTTGATACCCAGATCATTTCTTTTGCTGTTCAGCGTCAGTATGGTGTCAGGGGTGTTTCTCTCTAATCCTAATGTCCATTTTATAAATCTTTTTTTAATTTTTTCCAATTCTCCACTTGCTTCCCAACCCCATATTTCCGAAATATATAATAATACTCCATCAATTAGGCCATCGACTATTTTAAATTTAATTTTTATATCTTCTTGGAACCACTTTTCACTCAGGTCCCATATTTTTCCCTTTTTTAAGTTTTCTTTTTTTTTTAACATTTTTATGCGCTCTTTGTCTTTGTTGTTGTGATTAAATATGTAACCTAAGTAGTTGTAATTTTTGACCGATTCTATTATCTCTTTTCTCCATCTGATAATTATTTCTTTTCCTCCCTTTAGGGTTTTCAATTCTCATAATTTTTGTCTTCTTAGTATTTAAATCTAGACCTTTGTGTTCTAAATTTCTCCTTAGTAATTTTAGCAGTTTTTTTTATTTCATTTCGTCTTTCGCGATTATGAAAATGTCGTCAGCAATTTTTTTATTGCCGATTTTAATTTCTAATGTTCTGAATTTTATCACCGAAGTTTCTATATCTTGCATGGCGATGTTGAACAATTGCGAGCTTAAGGGACATCCCTATTTTACACCTTTGTTTGTGAGTTGCCTATGGACAATTCCTGATTATTTCATTATCAATTTTTATTTTCACTTTGAGCCTCTATATAGTTCTTTTACCATATTTATTATATATTTTTCTATTTCATATTTTCCATGGCCTTCTAAATAGCCTCTCTTTTTAGATTGTCAAAAACTGCTTCGATGTCTACGAAGCACAAGAAAATTTCTTCTTTTTCTTTTTTCATTTGCAAATCTAAAGCTGTTCTTAGAAGGTAAATAGCTTCGGCTATAACTCTCTTTTTTCTGAAGCCCATTTGTGTTTCATTAAATTTTATCTTTTGTTCTAAGTCTTTTTCTACTTTGTTTTTTAAGACTTTTGCTAAAATTTTGTATCCAAAGTCAAGAAGGGATATTCCTCTGTAGTTATTGGGCGAATTTTTGCCACCTTTTTTATAAATAGGTATTACTATCGCACTCTTCCGTTCTTCTGAAATTTTTTGCTGTTTTCAAATTTCATTCAGAGTTTTTGTTATTTTATTTAACACTAATTCACGCCCATATAACCACATTTCGTTCGTAATTTCATCTCCTCTTGAGCTTTTTCTTTTTTTCTATTTGGTGATTGTGTTCTGAATTTCTATCTTGTTTTTATTAGCTATTGTTATTTCTGACTTTTGTATGTACTTTTTGGCACTTTTCTATTTCTTTTATAGGTTCTATTTACGTTTCGTCATAAAGTTTTTTATAATGTTCTTTCCAATACTCATGACTTATGTTTTCTTAATTTTTTCCTGTTTTTCCTCTCTTAATTTATTAGTTTCCAAAATGTCTGCCCTGTGTCGTCTTTTACTGCTTCTTCTATTTTGCTTATAATTTCTTTTCTTTTCTTCGTGTTTATTAATTTCATGTATTCTTGTCTTTCAATTCTAAAATTTCGCCTATCTATTTTTTTGTTTAATCGTTTCTATTTTATACACTTTTCTTTAATTTTTTTTTATTTTCCCAGGTTTCTTTGTCCCGCCATGACTCTTTGTTTTTATTCCTTACTTCTTTTTCCTTTTTTTTTAATGATTCCTAACATTTTTTTTTAAAATCAATCCAGTTTTTTATTTCCTTACGTTTTATAATTTCTTCTGGTACTCCTTTATTGTTTTTTACGTCCATTCCGTCCCATATATATTTTTTTCTGTTGTTTGAATTTTTTATATATCTTTATGTAGGTTTATTAAGAGGAGTTGGTAATCTGATTCTATTATATCTTCTGTGCTTAACTTTTCTATGACGTTTTCTCCTTCTTCATTTATTATAATATAATCTATAATTGATAATCCACGGGGTCCGTTATATGTAAATTCTTTGTCTTTCCTCCATTTCTTCCATTCAGAATATATATACCATTTTTATTGAGCCCATCTATAATTTCCATTCCTTGTATGTTTATGCACTTATCATTGAATATTCCTTCTTATTTTTCCATTTCATTTATTCCACTACCTTGGTCTCCGGTTATGGCGTTAAAATCTTCTCATAATATAATAGCACTATCTTTTCTATTCTTTAACCACTCTTCTATTTTTTTTAAATTTTCCCTTCTCTTCTATCTTATATTTGATACCCCAATGTTTATTATTTCCTTATTGATTTTTATAGTTACCCATATTAATTCAGAGTTCATATTTTCCCAATTTGTTATTTGAATTCCCATCGTTTTTCTGACTGACAACAAGAGACCTCCTTTCGCTCTTTCGTTTATTTTTCCCTTTTTAGATTATTTATTATCAAGTGGAAGTTTTTTAATTTTTCTTCTAAAGTTCCATTGTATTTTTCTTCAAACCATGTTTCTGTTAATCCTAAAATGTCTATTTTCTGTATGAACTTTCATTCTTTTTTTCCAATTTATGAATCCCGATAGCTGAAACATTATGCTAAGTTTATTTTTGTTTATATTCTTTTTATTTTGTTTACATTTATTTTCTTTATGAAGCCACTCTATCTTTTTTCTGCTATAAATTAGCACTTCTTTATCACTTATTACTTTATTTTCTTGATACCACCATTTCTCTTCGCTTTGTCTTAGCTCTTTACATTTTTTTCAACTACCCTTCTTGTTTCTATTTCCACATACTTTGTGTCTTTTGTAATATAACTGTTTTTATTTTTTTCATTATTCTCATTCTTTTTTTGTCTTAGGATTTTCTCTTTATCTTTTATATTTTCTCATATTATTCCTCACCCTTTTTTTGCTTTCCATGATTTTTTTATTTTTACTGTTATTTTTAGCTCTTTTTTTATTCAATCGTTGACCTTTTGTTCCTCGATTATCTTACTATAGTTTAGCTCTGTTATATTTAAATTATTCATTTTTCTCTTCTCTTTGTCTTCTATTATCTAATCAATTTTGCTTCTGTTTTCCTTTACTTCTTTTTTCATTCCATTATTGTATTTATTTTCTTATTCATTTTTTTCACTTCCATGATTTTATTTGTATTTTTTTCTGATTCTCTTTTTATCTTGTTGTGATCGATGGCGTGCTTATTCAAAGGATTTTTGGAGTGTACATAAATGACTGAAATAAACACAGGAATTTGCAATGTGCTTTTATTCAATATAACTATCCAACTCGAAGTGTATCTCGAGAAGAGAAAGCTGTCCCCTTGCCCGGCCGTCGCGTATTTATATCCTTCCTTTGGCGCTGTGACGGCGATGTTTTTTTGGTCGTCCGCCCACTTTTACAGGAGGCTTTTCCAGGTGCTGATTTCTGTCGGCTCGCATGCTCGGCCCGAGATCTTTATTGCGAGCTGCCGCTGGAGAGTCATTACTTACAGGAATCTCATTTTTGCGGTAATAATACAATTTTGACATTTTTACACAGCATGTTTTATTTTAATAATGCGCTCGACAGGCCGAAAATCACGTCCAGTCCGTTACAATGTCTTAATCGGTATAACCTAGGCTAGAAAAAGCCTCCGCCCATCTAGCGGAGGAAAAAGGCCTTCATAATTTTCCTGAAATACCTATCGAGCGGGACGTTGTTGCTTGTTCGCAAGAAACCGTAATTTCGCTTATTTATTACATGTTCGGAGTATTCGGCCGAAGGTTCTCCTTCTCTATTGTTGCTCCGAGCGGTACGCATTTTCGCACCTGTTCACCCCTCGAGTCTTGGGTGTACCGGAGCCGCGATATACTCGTGGTGTCGATTTTTACCTGCAGGGAGCCACGCTTACCCTTTCGGTGGGCTCCCCTTACCACGATTCCTCCGCGATGCCTGGCACCGACCGCCGATCCATTCCTCCAGTGCGAACGTGAGAGGGAGAGAGAGAGCAGGAGGGAAGGATAACGCAGTAAGCGCGCGGCGTTAGATGTGCAGGAGCGAGAGAGAGAGCAGGAGAGAAGGACAGCGCAGTGAGCGCGCGGCCTTAGGCGTGCGGGAGCGAGAGAGAGAGAGCAGGAGGTAGATATTTGTTGCTGACAGCTTGCTCGTACTAGAGTGCCGTGCCGTACTCCCCACGGCATGGGCCTGCCTAGCTATGTACGTGCAGTTATTGCACTTATTTAAGCCTTATTTTATGTTTTCCTCCGAAATATGTTCGGCCCCCCGTTACCTCGTCGATGTCGATAGTGTAGGTTTAGCAAACCTGCACGCGGACGGTTTTATTAGCCACCCCCTTACCTTACAAGTTTTATGCTTATTTCTACACTCGGTTATGCCTGCTTGCTTTCGCCGTCACATTATTTTATCCTATTCTAATTACGGGATAGGCGGACGCATCGTCTACACTTTTCATTTGTTTCTTTTTCGAACTTTTGTATCTTATCTATCAGTTGTGCTTCACTTTCCATTATCTTCTCTCGGAAGTTTTTCCATGCCTCTTCTTGCCTTTCCCTTTGTTTTTTTTTACTCTTCTTTCCATGCTTTCAACTCGATTCTTATTTTGTTATATTCCGTAGCTATCTCTCCAGTTGTACCGGTGTCCTCTTTTTTTGTGAGATTGAGGCTCTTGTTATCGTTCTGCTGCTCATGCTTTTCCGATTTTCGTTATTCCTATACTTTCTCTACTCTATATATTCTTTGGTTTGATTTTGTTTACACTGTTCCACACGCATCTACTTCAGTTACATACAGTTGTTATTGTTGTTTTCTCACTCTTTGGGTTTACTTTCTTTTTCTTGATGTTTTCAGCTCCATCTGTTGATCTTTCTTAGAGCTCTAGCTATTATTTTCCTCGTGTGCATAACCTCTTAATATTTTTTTTTTTTTAACTTTTCTTTTCTTTCTACTAATTTTTTATCTTGTTTTTTTCCACTATAAGACACTATCTAATATTTTTTGTAGTTCTGTTTTTATCACTTGTCTCTATGTTTGCATCTATATTTTAAATAATTAACTTTTGCTCGTTTTCTTGTGCTGTATCACGCATTAGGGCAAAGAACGGACTCTAGTCTATTTTTATTATATATATATAGATATATAAAATAAAAATACATATTTTATATTTAATTTAATTTTTATTATTTAATTAATTTTGATATTATGCTTTTTAATAGGATTTAAATACATATGTAGTAAAAATAAACTTTGATAATAAATTATATGTTTACATATAGGAAATAAAAAGATATAAGTTTGTTAGGAAAATTGGAAAAATCGCTACAGTAAATAAGAGTAGCAAAAAAGTATTCGCGTAAATAGAATATAAGAAAAATAAGATTTTGTATTATATACAAATAATAAAACAATATATATATATAGAAAAATAATTATTACAGATATAAAAATAATGTAGAGTATATATTAAAAAAAATTAATTATCTAATCACAAAATATTAAATAAATTTTATATAAATATAGATTAAAATTTATTAATTAGATTGTTTCAAAATTCTATTTTTAAAATACATAAAGGGATCTCATAATATCATTAAAAATTAAAAACCAGTTGTATCAATTATATTTTTATAATTTCTATGAAATTTTTTCATACAAAATATCATAAATCAATAATATAATAATATATTGCTGACTATATAAATTAAAATAACTATAGTGTGTATGCTAACGTTTGAAATAGTTTTAATTTAATATAAAATTAAAATTAAAATTTTGTATTTCAGTCAATCACATCATGAAAAATAGAATTATAGAACTTAAATTTTGTTAATAAAAATGGAAAGTTTTACTTTTCAAATTATTTCTTATTTAATTCTTATCTTGTACATAAAACCTAAATTTTGATTACGTAAAATTACATTTATCTCTAAAGATCTAATTTTAATATCAATTCGTAAAAATGAATAAAAAAAGAAAAGGAAAAATAAAGTATATTAAGTTTGAAATATTATACTATTAGTATTTTATTAATTTAATTATTCATTTATTATTTTTATCATTTAACATAATTTCATTGATAGATTGAAAAAATCCATACAAATTATATTATTTTCAAAATATTAATATCATATAATAGCTATAAATTTATTATTCATAAAAATTTATTTATGTAAATATAAATTCTTTAAAAATGATTATTTGGATTATGTAAGTATATTAATTATAGGAGAGTAATTATTTAATTTTTTAAGTTTCTTTTGTTTTTTTTCAAGTATTATTATTTAGCAATTATTATTTACAGTTTATTTTAAAAATTTTGAATACTGCTGTATAATCAGCAATTTCAAATTATTAAATATAATTACATATTGTTAATTATGATGTATGTGTGACGTATAGTACGGTTTAAGAATTTGTTGATTACCAATTTTAAATCAGAGTATCCTCCAGAGTATAATTGAAGTCCAATCAATGACCGCGCCCCTTCTATCTTCTATAAGTGATTCCTCATTTTATTAAGATTTATTTATTTATTATTAAAACCGATATCAGGATGGTTATCCTCATATTGGTTTCAACATAACAATTTATAATGATATTAAAAAGCTAATCGTTTGATTTTAATTTTTATATATTTTTTTATTCTGCAATAAGAATTGCGTATTTGCAGTAATAATACATAAATTTTCTATTTACTCAAAATTATTTTAGGAGGTTAATTTTATAAAATTGATTTATAAAAACTTGCGTTTTGTGAATGAAACTGTAGCAAAGACCTACACGCTCTCTGTATTAAAAATAAATATAATTTTTTATACAAATTTATATACAAAATTATTATATATTTACATTTTTTTCGATAATTTATAAGCTAGATTAATACTTTACAAAAACCCTTCGTTTATTTATTTATCATTATATTTAACATGTTTTACTTAGTGTACTATAATTAGAGTATATTATAATAAAATCGCTATTGTAGTATTCATGATCATATCTTTGTGAGTTAGATGTTTCTTGGAATTAATACATGCTTCATTTATAATTAAGAATTTTAGCATATCTTGAAAGATCTAATTTCGTCTCTTTTTTTCACTTTTTATAGCTGCATGTATAAAGAAATGTTTATATTTGGAGTCATTTTACTTTATTAAGAATATTACACATAATTTACTTGTTTTTTCAATGTTTTAGCATTTTAATTTCTATTTTTTATCATAATTTCTTTTTATAATTTTTATCTTAATATCTATTAATACATTAGCTTATTATTATTATTATTATCATTACTATTATTATTATTATCATTATTATTATTATTATCATCATTATCATTATTATTATCATCATTATCATTATTATTATCATCATTATCATTATTATTATTATTATTATTATTATTTTTTTTTTTTTTTTTTTTTTTTTTTTTTTTTTTTTGTATAAGTAATAACAGACTACCAGCACATATAGCTACAAACGTGCTGTTCATTATACATGATAAATGATCTGACTGATGACTAAAAAATGATCAAACCCTAATTGTAGACGGCATTGCAGCCAGCTGTTGACTTCTTTGAAAATCAACATAGTTTTTGGAAATCAACTATAAAAGCGACCCAGCAAGTAGTCAAGACAGCCAGTAGCGTGAAAACCGGAAACTATTTTGCTGGTCCAATCTATCTCCTGGTGATATTAAATTAAAAACACATTCAACGTTCTGAGATGACCGATGTCTTACAAACAATAAATTGGAACTTCAAAGTACCTAGGTAGCTTCTACAAATTATCGAAGACTATTTGAAGGATTACTATATTATGTATGACACAGCGAAAGATCCTAGATGACAACAAATCACAGCTGGATTAGCAGAAGGCTCGATATTGGGCACTGATCTATTAAATATTTTCTATCATGGGAAGCCCAGGATAGATATGCCAGAGTGATGTTCCCTACTCGGGTAAGTAAATGATATAGTAGTACCACCATTTCCAGAAGTACAGAATTAGTACAGATGCGACTCGACAAATTAATACGCCGCGTCCGTCATTAGATGCAAAAGCAGGGACTGGAATTAACAAAGGCTAAAACTGAGCTCGTGTTACATATAAAGCAATACATCTAGAAGTTACAGTCTTTTAAAGTAGGGGAGACATTAATAGAATCAAAGGTGTCAATCAAATGTCTAGGATTAATGTTTGATTATAAGATTAGATTTTGAAATTAAATTTCTAGGATTGACGATGATTCTGAATAGAATAATGGCTAACATTGGAGGTCCGCGATCCTTCATCAGACGCTTCTTAGACCATTTAATATATAATACTATATGGTTTAGGGGTATAGGCTAGAGCTCTGCGTCACTAAAATTACTGCAAACGACTTTTTATTTTTTATCATATTGAACGGTCTCAGAAACTGCAGTCCTGATAGTAGCGGTGATTATACCTATCAACCTCCTAATTCGTGAGAAGCAGTCCGTTCATAAAAAAAACTTAGAGAAGCTATGTCGAGCTGTAATAATAAAAGAGTCAGAAAGCAAATAATACTCTCCTGACAAAATCAATCGAATAAGGAGAAGAGCGGAAATGGGACTGCTCGGCTTAACTCAATTGTCTCTATAGTTAATTCTACGACACGGAGAGGTAAATTTTTACCCTACTCAGATACTGATCGGTCACAGATACTCCCGCATATATCTACATAAAATGGGTAAAACAGCGGATCCAAATGACACTACTGCGAATCCCTAAAAAATGATGTCCTCCACCCAATATTTAGTTGCGAAAAGTGGAGGAATTAAAGAGCTTGCATAGAGACGTCACAACACAATTAACCCTAGAAAACGTCTTCTTCTATATGCTAACTAACAAAATGAATTAAAAGTTAATAGCTCGATACATCAAAGTAATTGTTCAACTAAAATAGATCAACCTTCAATAATAAAGAAGCGCAGGAGTAATAGATGCTTTGAAGATAAAAGGTAAGCCATACCCTGAATTATTCCTTAGGATTAGTGCCAGGATGGACTGTACTCAGGCTAAGTTCCTCTTGGTGGTTTTTTGTCGGCCACAAACCATAAAAATTACTCTAGAGCTTGGCCGGATGATCATGACCGAGGCGGTGGGTTTCGAGGATAGTCGATAACGGAGTTCTTCATATTATGAATAAAATTCTTCTCTCGCTACAAAAAATTTTTATTATTATTATTATTAAATCAATTATACAAAAAAGACCAGCAACTTGATGAAGACGAACCGCTTTTTGGTTCTTTTAAAATTAAAACTTGGTATCTCATCTTGAACTTGCAGATATTTATTTTGTTATTATAATATTGTTTCGATCTCGGAATTTAAATAAATATATTACTCGCAATTAACTTTTATTTGTTTTGATATATGTATTAAATATTTACCACATGTATTTCAAGGCACTTTTTCAAAATTTTTATAATTTCTAAATGATGTTTTTACAATTTTACCAAACATACATTTGAAAGGAGTAATATCTGCACACTAGTATAAAAAAATGCTGCAAATAGCAGCTATTATTTCAGTTAAAATGGAGTACGCAACTCTTATGGTATTTTTATTGATGGCTCTATAATCAATGACAATTCTTCATTTGGGGTTTCCATTTTTGTCTATTATTTTTTTCTTTAGTATTCATAATGGGTTATTACACGGTGAGTTGTTATGTTTAATAATTTTTTATCAATAATCTGTTTATTAATTTTTTCTGTGAACGCTTAGAGATATCGATATTATTTAAGATTAACGAGTATATAATTAATAGTTTATATTTTATGTTCAGTTACGTGGTTTCTTGTTTTACAATTTGTTATATTTATTAAATAAATTTTCATTAGGGGAATTAGCATTGTATTCTCGTTTAACAATTTTATAATACAGCTCATATTTATTAACGAATTAATTAGTATTTTACAGCATTTTGTTAAAATTGTTTAAGTTTCATATGAATTAATATTATTATTGTTATCAATATTTTTTCACTAAAACAGTTATTTTTAAAGTATTTATGGTTGTTTTCCTTATAATGTAATAAAATAGAACCGTTGAAATTACAATATTGTTTACCAATATATATCTTCTGTAACTATACAGTTGAATTAGCAAATGATAATAAAAGTTAATTGAACTATATTGTATAGGAAAGCTGTCATTCATTAACCATATATTATAAAAGATAGCCCTTGAAATTGTATCTTAAATTAAAAAATATAATTTTATTATTCAAAAATACATTTGAAATCAACCTTATCATCAACATTCTCCTTGACAATGAGGCTCAGATATGGATCTTTAAAATTTATAAAATAATAGTCATTGTTCAGGATCTTATGTAATAAAATTGAAATCTATGTTGATTTAGATATTTTTTGAATCTGACATAAGTTTAAAATATTGTAAGAATAGCTTGATTTTAATAAAAAAGAAAGAGTAATATTTTATAAATGAAAAATTTATAATATATATTATATATACTTTGAAATCAAAAATTATGAAACAAAAAATAGAAATTTATCATTTAATAATAACTTATCCGATATCAGTAGATGATACAACTCTACCTCAATAAATATTTGCATGCTTTTGATAGATCAATAGATAAATACTGAAGCTTTAAAATAATCTTATTATTAACTACCTTATCTAAAAAACGATGTCATTTTTGTAGAATTTTAATCTGTTTTGAAATTTTCAAATCTTTTTAAGCGAATTGTTACCTAATACTTTTCAAAACAAATATTCTCCTTTGAGTAAACTTACCTCACTTACCTCACTCTGCTTATAATTCTCATCGTGATTTATATAATAATTGGAACACTTGAGTTCTGCTTTTTATTATAAATATTGTAAATTTTAATTTAATTGTGTAAATTGAGCCTGGATGATGCTATCTTATAGAAGATAAAAATTTATAACACTGACTAGTTTTTACAAGTCAAAAGTCTGCAACATTTTCTTATTATTTAAGAAATTATAGATTAGTACTTAATTAAATGAGTTTATTTTGATATTCACAAGTTTTTGGAATGTAAAGTAAGTTATAAATTACCGAAAATTGAATTGCTTAAAACTTGGAAGTTTTCTACAAAATATAGTACACAGAGAAATATGCAGAGCAGCATACATTATCATTTTCAATTTTCATAAACTGTATTATTGATATTTCTAATGAGAATTCCATATTTATTTGTGATGTAATAATAATCATAACAAGAAAAGCTTAAAATTCAATATATGCTTGTTATTAGAGATAAGCTTATTTTTGGTAAAGAAAAAAAATTGATACGATATATAACTAGAAATTAGTTCCTCGTCGTGTTTATTTGCAATTGAAGTATTTATTAAATATAAAGTTAGTGGTAAAATTAAAATAGTATAATTAATATATTAAATATACCATATCTGACAGGGAATCTTCCACGGATGAAGCAATTTTTCACGAATAAATATAAGGTCTCTTTAAAATACAAAATATAAGTGAATTAAAAAATCTGATTTTTACGTTATAAATAAATGTATTGATTTAACCCGTGCAATATATTTTAAAATGATGGATTTGTGTGTTAATTATATATCGTGTTCGAAATTGCGTAATAATTAAGACCATAAGCTCCATCTTGTGGCCTAGACTTAATTATAAATAGTTTTGACTTATCTATCGATAATCAAATTCTTACTATCGTGACGCATCGATTGACCATTAATCAACAAAAGCAGACATGTTTGGTTGATCGTGCGCATTGTTATGCACAACAATGGTTACTACATTGTTTGCGAATTTAAATTTACCACTCTAGTACACTCAGACATTTTTGAAAAAAGGACGCGATCCTTTAGAAATATTATTTACATATACAATTAATCTAGATTATAACTTATTTTAAATCAAGAAATCATCAGAATAGTGTTAAGTCATTGAAGTTATTTAACTTATAATACATAACCACTTGTAAATTTGAAGCACATTCTCAACAACTTCTAAGAAATCATTGCCAAGAAGCCTATGAACTTACAACCCGTTGGATTAAGTACTTAACTACACTCTCAGTGAGAAGCAGAAAATCAGTGGCATAAAAGTTAATGACCTTAAGACTCATTGACTTAAACAATCAAGACTAAACAAGAAATCAACAGTGGTTTTACAATCTACTCTCTAATCAATATAAGTGTGAATTACAAATACAATACAAATACCCAAAGACTATAAATCAACATCAGTATAGTATAAATTAGTGTATTTTTAATCATCAGTGTATTATATCATTAATGCATTATATATCATATAATTCATTAATGTACTATGCATCATTAATGTGTTACAGATTATTAGGATATTATAGTTTAAGTTTATTATGAATTTATCCAAGTTATATACTCACAACAAATTAAACATAATATAATAATTAACAATAAATAATGCCACAAATTCCGTAGTGCAACATTAAATACTATAAATGTTTATTAAAAATTTATATAAATAAAGTGTACTCAATCTAGTAATCTTGTAATCTTTTAATAACTCTCATTATTTACCATCCTGTACTTTCAAAACTTTAAGAGCAGTTTGATTTATTATAAAACATATTTATATATATAATACAGCATAATGAAGTTTTTAGCTTTGAGGAAAACTTTCTATGGTGAGTTCTATTTGAAAGTGCTATCAATAAATATTTTCATATAAAAATTTTAAAGTATAATAATCTAATTATATTCTGTTTATGAAGTAAATTATTGTTTATACATTTGATAATCAGTTCATCACGGAAAATCTTCTCAAATTCTAGATATGTATGAATTATATGAAGCGAAACCGTGCAGTAAGACATCACTAATAAATTAAGATGCTATAATTGTTGTACTCAGTGATGAATTTTTTTAAACTCGAACTTCAAATTAGGAGGAATATTTTTGTTAATATTTTTGTACGCCTATTAAAAATTACAGATTTAATATTTTTTTTTAGTGATGAAAAAAGGTTAAACGATCAGTAACTGCTTATTTAAGAATTGTGGTCTATCTAACAAATATCATAGTAACTATGGTTTCTTTCTGAAGACAAATACCTTACCTGTTCAAAAATTTTTTTTGTTTTTACTAGGAAGAAATAATAGAATTATAGATCAGTATTGTTTGAAATGGATTTGGGAAATGCTTAGATACAAAATTTATATATTTTCGAAATATTTTGCAGATCAATTTTTTGCATACCGCGATAAAAGTTTGGTCTTTTTCAGAAAAAATATGCCAAAGATTTTTAGTCCCTAATGTAAACGACCGTGCTATGCATGTGAATACAGAAGCAACATATCTATGTTGTGATCAAATAATTTATGGTTTATATGGATACTGATTTAATTAAAGACTGGTTTTGGATTCTTTTTGGATTGTAATTTAAAGAGATCTTCAAAAGAATTCACAAAATATTTCTAATATAAAATAGATTTGTGATACTATATACTATAGTACCATATAACTCTACCATATATTATAACTGTTTATATAAAATTAAGGAATATATGATTGAATGAATATCAATACAATATAAGAAAAAGACAGTTACTCTATAGAAACTATGAAAATCCTCGAACACGATATCCAATAGAACAACATGTATTTCAGTATTGTTACTATATGTCTTTTTATTTAGTAAAAATCCTATTGCAATTATTATATTATTTTCAATTATAATTATACAATTATAATATATAATTATTACTTAATAAACATACAATCTATTGCAGTTCTCCCATATAAGCCTTTGAAGTAATTTCTAAGAAGTTTTTTAGGATATTTCCACTTGAAAAATTCGAAATATACGTTTAGAGTACATATATAAGTTAAAAAAAGAGCTGAATATGATGAATAATATGGAATATATTATATCATATAATTTATCAAACCAATATTTTAGCATATGAATTTTTTAGAATAGAATTTTAGAATATGAATTTTTCTTTCGATACATCCTGAATCTTTGCTATATAAATAACTCTACATCAAATCTATAGTGGTAATTGACTATGCTGTTTTGAATTTTATATTTTTTATCAAGGAGCGAATTTTAGCTTTTATTAAATCTCGTGACGTGCTATGTAACACAAACACAACCCACTGTTTCGAGAAATTTTCAATTCGAATTGTAATAAAAATTCTTAATAGAGACGCAGGTACACGTGTAATTAATCTATTTTTTAAGTTGATTAAAGTAATGTCAAATTTGTTCTTTTATAACCTTTTATAAAAAGTACAGAAAATTATGCGTAAATGACATGCAGAAAGACTTTATCCCCTTACCTTCAGCAAAGAATTTTCTATATTAAAAGATAAAACTTTTTGTAATAGTATATATTTGATGGCGTATTGCACCGATATGATTAACTATCCGAAATCTCGAATGCAATGACAACTGATGCGGTTTTCAGAGTTCGTTGGTTATTTCCGAAAATTCACCTACAACTATTACAGCACCGCAAAACCACTCAATGATTTTACGAGGAAGGAAGCTAATTTTCATTAAAACCAACGGAGGGCTTTCGATGCTGTAAAAAGAGCTCTCATCGAGGTCATGGTGTTGAGGATATTCTGTCAACACTGAGCTTCAGATAGATGCCTGTATCGATAGGTATCGAGCCATTTTTCTACAGCAGCTTCGGCCTATCAGTAGTTACACCCAGTGTATTACCTCAGCCGGAAAACATCGCTAGTGCAGAGGAAATACACCAGCTATGAGCTAGAGTTTTTAGTTATCATCCATTCGCTGGAGAAATTCAAACATTATCTGCTGAAATGTTGAGTAAATCTATTGGAAGTCTATTAGAATTCTGTAGAATTTCAATATAATAATAAGGACATATTTCTCTTCGATAAAGATTCCAAAGACAAAATCCAGGGCAACAAGAATTTCAATTTCATTAGAGATAATCCAACTAATGAAGAAGTCATCAATAAAACGATATTTATCGCTAAAAATTTTTACATTAATTATCAGTTGTAACAAATATATATTAAAAACAAAGAAATTTTAAAGCAGCAAAAGTTATGAGCATTAATTTAGAGATTTGTCTATTAATAGCTAAGTACAGTTCGGTATTTCACGAAGAACTGGCCAAAAATTTTAATTAATTAAGTAAAAATATTTATTATTATAAATTTAAAACAAACATGTTTTTTCTGTAAGTCAAAAACAATATATAAATATAAGTTAAAACAGATATTTCAATAATTTCTATATGAAACATTAAAAATAATATATAATTTTTATAATTTATATAATTTAAGATAGATAACTCACCAAGTAGAAATACTTATTCAGAAATTGTTGGTGAAAAATTTTATAACTTTATATAAAACAAGAATAATAACATTGTTATAGTCAATGGTAAGTTCAAAATATTTTGAAACGAATGTTGAAAGCTGGTATAAGAGGTATCAGCCCTAATCCTAATGATCAAATATAATTGAATAGTTGAGACGAGGTAAATGAATACAATATTGCGCTCCTTATTTCTCAGAAATATGTCAGAACGAATATCATTGAACTTTGAATTTCTTGATAAAATAAGAATCCATCACATTTTAGTTGATAGCTTGACTGTTATAAGACATTGTGTCAGTCACATATACCCACCAAAATATTTTCCGTTAATAGAGAAGAATAAAGTATTTATTTCATTCAACTTTTCTAATTCATATAAAGAACCATTTAATAATATAGTCGATCAGAATACAAGGTAATCGATATTTTTCGAAAAGTCTATAATTTTAATAATACTATCAAAACTAAAATCTTGTACTCAAAACTTGGATAATATGATAAACTCTGTAAAAACTAAAAAACTAATAATTCATCAATTTTTTATTCCATTATTACTCAATCAATAACCTAGAACTATCACTTTAAAGTCGTAATAGATCAAAATTCTTGGAAGGATGACAGAAATTTTTCCAGTGCCAGTGATGATTAAATATATTTATTAACTATTAGTTCATTCTTTTTAACTAATGCAAATGATTCACGAAATTGACTGTATAAAAGCATATAAAAATCATTTTTATGTTATTCTTAATAACGTGCCGAGTAATGATCTTTTGATCTGAATTTTTTATCGTAGATTTGGAATCGATATCATTGTAGCACGTGTATATCTTCCAAGAAAATAATACTTAATAAAGGAATTTTCGTTGATCGATCATTGAAGATATACCTAGCATGTAAGTTTAGTCGTCGAATACAATTCAAATCTAATATCGTATAACAATTGTAATATTATTCCATTTATCTATTAAAGATCGGATGTACTGAAATATGTTAATGGATTTCTTTATTGTAATAATTTACTGATTAAGACATGAAAAAGTTTTTTAATTGACATACGAAGTGAATGTAAAAAAATTGTCTTCTAAAATCTGTATGAAGTTCACGAATTTGTCAACCATACTTTTGTTTGATAAAAGTACTTTTCAACGTAAATTAAAAATTTTTTGTAGCAACGAATAAAAAGTTAATGTAGTTGTTGTCTTTTTTAATAGACTTTTATAATTTAAAGATAGAAATCTATTTAATTTCTTTGAACATGTAGCGTACATTTCATGTAAATATATTATTCTATTTTAATGGCGATCCCGATCACCGTTGGCCACGCGCCGACATAATGTGACAATTCGGCGTCGCGAACTGAAAACAGAAATCGGGTGTCTCGCACCTTTTTGAAGTATCGGAAATCAAGCTATCGAAAAAGGGTTTGCGCCCGTTGCCGATGGCGCGCCCAGTCAATTGATTTCGTTCAAACGACGTTATTACACGCGTCCGCTGTATATATATATATATATATATATATATATAGTATATTATAGAGATAATAAATAATTTAACTTAAAGTTTAGTGGATTATTCCACCTATACGTTACAAATAATTAGGCATCGCGGTTCTTAAAATTGTAGCCACAATTTATTAAACATTTGATATTTTGTAGTTTATTAGAATATATGACGTAAATGTAACATTAATTTATTTAATACAATAAAAACTACGTTTAAACCGATCGAAAAGATGCTTGGTACTAGTGTAAAATTAGAATTATTCGAATTCTTCGAATTATACAACTTTACGTAGTACCTAGTTGTAAATCGACCTAAAAGACGCTATCACTAACTTACCGTTATACCGTTGAATACATTTTATTGAGTTATACTAATGTATGAGAAACATATTATACACCTTAAAAAATGTTAAAAAGAGCAACAGTGAACAAAGTAAATTCAGTATAAATAATACAAGTATTTCAACCAATCTTAATAAAATTATTAAAGGTGAGAGTAAATCAGCAGATAAAGAAAAGTGTTACAACTGTGGAGTAAAAGAACAGAGGAAAAGTGAATGTACACTCAGTGAAGGAGGACTAATATGTTATAAATGTAGAGACTGGTCATCTCGCAAGGGCGTGCAAATCGAAATAAATAAATCAGTAGAAAAAGGATGACATGAGCTAAAAAAATAGTGGTGGAAGAATGAATAGAAATATTCTAGTTAGACGAATACAGATGTTGTATCAACATAAATATGAGGTGAAACTATATTTGAAAACTCTAAGTCATTTCGGAGGAGCTTTCGTACATGCAAAAGGACTTGTAACAATTCCAACAGACGTCATCTACTTATCCTCAATGACGCGACAAAAGGATCAACATCTGACTGCAATACTTTGACTAACCTTACCGGATCATCTCGGATAGAGGAACATCATTCACCTCGAAAGAGTTTCAAACGTTCTGCGAAGGTGAGGAGATCGAACATCTCGTTTTCACATCTGGAGTGCCAACAGGTAACGGCCAGGTGGAAAGGATAAACGTGGTGATCGTATGATAAACAAATTTGGGGTAGAAAGCCCACGTAGATAGTACTGGTTTATCAATAAGGTGCAGAGGGCGATCAACGAAATCCACTATCGAGCCATTGGTACCAGTCCATACGAACTATTGTTTGGATACTACCCCGTCAAATAAGAGATTTCTAACTTCAAAAGGCCATAGACTAAGAAATAATACGTCATTTTCAGCAAGCGCGGGAAGACTATCGAGCCCGCGCAAGGAGGGAAATCAATCATATTCAAGCAGAAAATCGAGAGACTTACGATCGCCGCCAACAATCTCCAATTAAGGATCGTAAAGGGGAACTCGCTTCCATATAGAAGATCCAGCCAGGGCCGGGCCTAAAGCTTTCAATAAAGTTTCTCAATCCTTATCGCATCGTCAGGAGCGATCGCATGATCGATAAGTAGTCGAGAAGGCTGCAGATTGTGAGCACCAGCTACGGAACATCTCTTTCACCGATAATATGAAACCCTAGGGCGAGTTTGTGACGATTTCGAGGAGCAGGACGACCCGGGCATAGAGGAAGAAGACAGAGATGACTTTTCCAGGGAGGCAAAATCGTCGAAGGACGAACGATAATCAGAACAGTTGCTTGTGGGCATAAGAAAGGGACTTAGGGTACCCGCAGGTGGAGTGGAGACAGGCTGGAGGAGTGAGCCCAGCTACAAAGGCGGGGGAAGTAGGTAAAGTCGTACCGGACTAAATATAGTCAGACCGGCGTGCCTATACAGTGTAGTGTCTTTTTATTAAAAAATTTGAATAATTATTAATAGACATATTGAGATTAACTTATATTCTCCTGTGCATAAATAACTATTTATCCTACACTAATATATTGATAAATTTAATAAATTGTATCTAAATGTCATAAATTTAATTTGTGCTGTTACTGTCTTTTTTTATATTATTTTTATTATATTTTAATTGAAGTACTACATTTCTATTATATCAAAGGATAATAATCGAGAAAAGTGAAATTCTTAAAATTGAACATTATTTATGCATAAGTCATAATAAACCTTAATAAAATATTAATTATATACAAAAATTATTTTTTGTATAAAAGATATAAAAATTTAATTCAAAATATTTTTATAATATTGTTCTAAACTACTAAATTACTAGAACTTAATTAAAAATAAATTAAAACTTTGTTTTATTTTCAATTGAAAATTTTTTAAACTCTGAGATTATTCCATTACTTTACAAAAGCTAACATTCAAAATAATATTTTTCTAATTTTAGGATATTAAACTCAATTGGGCTAGTTCAGCTCGAAACCAATTAAAAATGGATAAAAGTAGTAAGTATCTACTGCTTTTTATATTGCTATATGTAGTTTAATTTTTTTATTTAAAAAAGTTCTGTCTATTTATATTATTTTGATGAGTTATTTCTAAATGTAAATTAAGGATAAATATAATTAGTTTTATTTGTAATTCATTTTCTGCTTCATTTTATTTTTTTTTAAATGAATCATAATTATATTTAAAATTATTAATTGAATTGTAAATACTATTATTATAATCTAAATTCTTTATTAATGCAAATTAATATCTTTTTAATGTATTTCAAAATATAAAAACTTTCTTATGCGTTGAATAACTAAAATTTTCAATTAAATTATACATTTAAAGAAAAAAACATTTAAATGTAAATTTATTGTAATTAAAAATTTAAGTTAGAAATAAAAGAAAGGAATTGCAAAAATTTAACATAATAGAGAAAATGATCTTTATTAAGTCATATGATCTAAAAGTACGTCTAAATAGCACACATTTATTAAATTTTTTATTCGAATATCGATCATAAAAATACTAATTTGAAATCTTTCATGAGCTGAATAAAATCTTGTTAACGTTAGTTCTTATTATTAATAATTAAATTAATTTATTAATAAATAAAAACATATAAAGAATTAATTTTATAATTTTAAGAAATGTATGAAATATTCATATATTATTAATAACAACGTTTACATTATTCTTGAAAATATGAAAATTGTTGACATATTTATATTCCACATTATTGTTAAAATATAAAAAAGTAAAAGTTTTTTTCAATATTTTTACTATTAGATATTTTTTAGAACAAGTATTAAAAAAGTTAAATGTAATATTTTTGCTATACTAATATTAATTCTTGTACTTTATTCTATACTCTAAAATAATAAACATAATTTTTTAAAATCCATAAAGGAAAGTGAAAATGAAAAATTATTTTCAATACAATTTATACATTTAATACACTTTTTCTATATTGCCATTGGTATATAATATATTTATTAGTTATTATAATATATGATATTCATGTGTGTAACATCACTAACTTATAAAGATCGAAATAAAATAATAGTAATTAACACCATATAATATATTTCATATATATATATACATACACATAGAATTTCTTTCTATTTATCCAAAATATTATGTGATACTATTTTTATAAAAAATGATTAAAATTTTACTTTTATCATTTTGTTGAGTTTTCACTAAGGTGAGATGATTTATTGGAGAAAAAACTCACACAAAAACATCAAATAAAAAAAATTATATTTAAACTTATGATAATAACAAACTTAAAATATTGATGCAAGTATAAAATGTGAGCTTATAAAACTAACGCACTTGAATTATATTAATACTACGCATTTATAATAATTATAAACTAAAAAGAAATGAGTTTATTAGTGTATGAGTATGAGTAAGTTAATGAGTGAAGTTTACTTATATTATGATTAAAATCGATGTTGATGTACAATTTTGTTTTTTATAATATTAACGCAATGAGCTTATCGAACACTGATCTTAATAACAATTTTTTGCGAAAAAATAATGAGAGTGACTAGTGAGCTTTAGATGATTTATCTAACAATTTCAAATGAGTGACGCTAAGTTGTCGAGAATGCTTCGCGGGAGCTAAGAGTCTAAGTCGACAGAGCTCTATATAACTTAGAATATATCACCAGCCTAGTAAGCGCTAATTCGGAGGACATGTTTATAGGAGATCCAATAAGAGATCATGCACGTCTAATTTTAGAAGAAGAAAAAGCAATAATGGAGCCGCATTTTCCCAGTGTTGAATATATTGAAAAAGTTATTGAGGAAAAAACAGAGATACACGAGCTCTAGAAGGAATATCAACTGAATATGAACAACAAGTCAAAAATCCAATCACGAATTATAGGGTGGGATCAAAGGAAGAAACGTCAATACAATACCATATCATAGCCGTCTAAGAAGATCATCTCCTTTGGAAAAGACACTAATCGAGTCACAAATTCAAGAGTGATTGAATAAAGATATTATAGTTCTAAAATATAGTAATTACTGTATTTAATTCAATATTTAATTTAATTAGTTACAACAAAAAAGGAAGTAATTATCGGATATATATGTATTGTAAAAAGCCCAACGCAAGTATAGTTAAGGCAGCAACACCAAAACCTATAGTTGAACATGTTCTGAATACTCTCTCAGTAGCAGGTGTACACTCGACAATAGATCTTAAAAATGGGTTTTATCGTGTAAAATTGGAAGATGAAAGTCGTAAATATCTAGCTTTTGTTACAAAAGATGGCCAATACGACTTTACCGTAGTTTCTTTCGCAGAAAGTATAGCACTAGCAGTATTCACTCGATATTAAAATATGTTTTTGCAGAATTTATTAAAGCCAGAAAAGTAATTTTCTTTATGGGCGATGGCATCATTAAAAAAACAGATTACACAGAGGCGTTGGATAATCTCAGAGGTGTATTAAGATGCGCAAAACGATATGAAGTAAGCATTGTTTGGAAAAAATGTCTGTTACTACGAATGAAAATAGAATTTTTAGATCATATTATAGAAAATGGAAAAGTTTTGCCTACTTCTAAAAAAATTTCAGATATAATTAACTATAAAGAGTCACGTACACAAAAATAATTATTGCGTTTTTTAGAACTTACAGGATATTTTAGGTATATATCCGTGATTTTGCTAGGAGAATAAGATGTTTAAGTAATTTATTTAAAAAGGATATTTAGCAGCTAAATAAAGTAAAAATTAATGGTCGGAATGTTAGATAGAAATATTGATAAACATTATGCGCGAAGTAATAATAAAAAGAGTAACGTTCCCAAAATAGTTCTAACGGAACTGCCGACTAGAAACAATATTCGTAAAAATAATAAGAGTTCGGCGTATTATAAATAAAACTATTTTTTATATTATTAGTATTCATAGAGAAGTTCTAACAACAAAATGTAAGATAGGAAACAAGAGAAAAAGTAAGTTTAGTTTCTCTCTGACTTGCAAACGAACAGCACGCGCATAATTATAATAGAATAAAACACAAGTGTACATATGTAATATAAATTTTATTATTTCGCTTCATCATACCCGCTGAAAACTTCCTGACTTTTATTTCTTATAATACAAAAACTAAAGATATTAAGTATCAGTTCGGAGAAAAACAAAGAAAAACCCTTAATATATTCAAAAAAGCTCTTGTTAAAGCACCATTTATAAGAATTTTTAATCAAAGAAGAGAAACGGAAAACATATAAATGCATCAATAGACGGATATGGCGCAATTTTACTTTTGAAAGATCCAACAGATCTACAATTACATCCAGTATATTACTTCAGCTAGAAAACATCTCCTACTGAAAGAAAATATAGCAGTTATGAGTTGGAATTATGGACAATTGTGCGGGCATTAGAAAAATTTAAGTGATATTTGAGCAAATGAAAAACGTTACTTATTGCTCAGCTTTTCAAAAAACATTTAATAAAGAAGAGTTATCAACACGGATATCTAGATGGACTATGTTTATTTTTGATTGCGAAATAGAAAATCAAATGAGAACAAGAATGCGTCACGTTGATGCTCTAAGTCGAGTAGATTCAATTAATATAATAGAAAATGATATATATCATAGCAAGAATAGTTAGAGCTCAGAATCGAGATTACATATTAGCAACAATTAAATTGTGTCTAAAAATGGAGAATTTTAAGATTACAGCTTAGGTAATGGGCTGATTTATAAAGGTGAACCTGGAGTAAAAAAGCTTGTCGTTCCAGCTGGCAGGATTCATAAGTTCTTAAAAAGAGCACATGAAGTAGGACACTTCTGTACTATTATTTCGGGATTGTTTTATCAATAATCTCGATGGAAGAGTTAAGAAAATCATCCAAAATTACTTACCATGCATTTTAGGAACGTGAAAGTTAGAACGTCACGAAGAATCGTTGACTTTAATTCCAAAAGGCACTATTCCTATGAATACTCTTCACATAGATCACGTGAAATTACTGCCTGTGACGAGTTAAAAATACCAATACATACTACTTCCGGTGTACGCCCTCACTAAATATACTTGCCTTTTTCCAACAAAAGTAATAGAGTTTAGAGACGGTTAAAAAAATTAAGATCTTACAACAACATTTCGGTAATCCGCATAGAAGTATTACTGATAGAGGAACTGTATTTAAATCAAATGAGTTTCGAGAATCTTACGATAACAAGGTATCCAACAATTGATACA